>VXAC01002173.1:152194-236900 GCA_013399225.1 Rhipidura dahli
AAAAAAAGAAAGAAAGAAACAAAGACCTGTCAGATGACAGAAGAGAAGAACAACAAGGCTTTTGAAATATTCATGTTGGATGTGAACCGTAACACTTATTTGGGAACAGTATGTGGGGAAGCAACAGGGGGAGTATTTAAAGATTACAGATTAAAATTAATTGTCTTGATTGACTCTTCAGTTTAAAATAAATAAAGTCATTTATTGCAAAATATTTGACAGATATATGTAAGTCCATTTTTGGTTATTTTATTTTTCTAATATGGAGTAAAATTACAGTGGTCTGGATTAGTACCACAGCTGCACTCCCTCAGAACATCAATGACTTACAGATATGCCTTTTAATGCAGAATGCTTTCTTCAGTGTTGCAGGAAAAAAATACATGATTTCCTGAATTGCGTGGGAACTTTGGCTTCCTAAGAGCACCATTTAGCTTATTCTCATAAATCTTCCTCCCGAACGCAGAAAGCTCAGGAAAATTCACTTTAACTTAATCAAACTTCTAAAATAAGGCTTCTTTAAAACAACATCAAGCAGTTCAGCTGGGTCCCTACCCTTCACTGTTGCTTTCAGCTCCTGCTTTTTTTTTTTTTTTTCATTTACATGTGAAACCACTGTATCAAAAATAGAAGAGCACAGGTTACCTTTGCACGTGTCGCTATGCAGGCTTTAATCACACGCTGTAAAGGACATACAACAACACTCTCCTCACTGGCAGGAGTTTAAAACAAATCTCCTCCATTCATTCCCCTCTTGCCCTCCCTGGCAGCACCAGTTTGGGGCAGGTAGGATGGGTGTGAAGCCTCTGCAGGCTCAGCTGAACCCCATCCAAGAGCCTTTCAGGCAGCAGAGTAATCTCACGGCTGCAGGTCAGGTGGGGCCAGCACTGCCATCACAAAACCCCTTGTTCGTGGCTTGTAATTCGGACAGAGGTGGCCAGACCAAAGGAGTGACTTTGAATTTGCAGGAGTGAGGCTGGATCAGGAAAGAAATTTAGGGCAGCCAGCTCAGAGTGCTGTTAAGCAATTCAAGTGCACACAGAGAACGTGCAAGGACGTCAGAGAACTTTTTTCCTTTCAAGTGGTTCAAATTGATTTTGCCCCAAACAATAGCAGCATCCACGAGCCAGTAGTAGCCTCCTAAACACAGCTCAGTGCTGGAAGGGATGCACAAGAACACACTTCCAGTGCTGCATTTAATCCTCCCTAAATTAGGCATGAAGCAGAGTTTGCAGTCTTGCTGTGCTTCTCAAGTCCCTTCAATAAAAAGGTAATCTATAACTCATAAACAATACCCAGAACAAAGGGAGGGGGGGAAAAAGAAGAAAGAAAGGGAGACTTCCTCCTCATGTCCAACTGTTCTCAAGGGAATTTCCATGTGACTACATGTAAGACTATATCCCACTGACAACAGCCCTAGTTTTAACAGTGAAAGTATCCTATTAGCCCTCTTGGGACTTCAAGCAGCAGATTTTTAAGTTACTTTTTGAAGTTTGCAAGCATGACTGTGCCAAGGCTAAAGCTATCTAGAACAATTTTCATATTCTTATTTCACTTAGCATTAACTTAGCAATATCAAGGATTGCTCTATAAAAACTGTGGAGAAAACTAGCAAAGGAAATGCAAATTCATTTGTTTCTGTTAGACATTTGTTTATGGTTTGTTTCTTCTCACTCCACAAAAGGTTTCCCAAAAACCTTGGAAAGAGCCAAAGCTTTCACTGTTCAGTATCAGTGACTGCACAACTTCTACTTTAGAATGTCATGTTCCCAAAGAAGGATCCTGATTATTTATTCCACACTTCCCCTCCCCTCATACACCCCCTCAAGACAGACTACAGTACTTTTAGGAATAGAAAATGTGACTGTGTGAATAAAGAAAATATCATTAAGTTATTCCTCACAGATAGCCACAGCCAAAGCCTATCCATAACCTTTGTTCATCCTTTTGAAAAACATCATTTTAGCAAGATAACTCTTCTTCCATGGGAAGGTTCACTTGTTAAAATTGCAGGGATCACCTGCAAAAATATTAAAAATAGGTTTTCTCTCTTGAATTCAAGGCCCAGGAACATTACACAGCTTTCCTCGGTTATCTCAGTCATTATTAACCATATTAACCGTCATTATTTGTATATGGATACGCTTAACACGTAAATATTTGTACAGGAAAAAGTGAAAAGGAGCAGCAGACAGTCATTTTATGAACCAGGGAGAGAACAACTGCAAAGGGACCAGCAAAAGTTATGATGCAAGGCACAGCATCCTCACGGAGAGGCCTGGTAGAGCTCTTTCCTTTTTCTACCCCTGTGTGAGCCCATCATGTTATTTGGGCATCTCAGAGAGAAACTAAATTGCAACTGCAGTGCTCTCACCACAATAGGGAACATTAGCTCCTTTGTGGAGCTGGACTACTGAGGGCCAAAAAAAAGTCACCAAAACCATCTGTAGAATATGGGAAGGGGATTTGGTAGAGTTGCTCAAACCCTTGACAGTAAGGCACTTTTCTTCTGAAACAACAGCAGCTTGGCCATTAGCATTTCAGCACAAGCAAAAAACGCATAATTCTGTGCCATTCTGGGAGTGAAAGAGAGCAGGGTTTGGCAGGGCTTCTTCTGACTCAGCCTAGCTAATACCAGCAGTGGGAAGGGATTCAAGTGTTTTCCTTCCAGTGATACTGCTGGCAGAAATGTTGGCATTTGTGCCAAGCTCTAGATGCAGAGAAAGGCAGGAAGACAACTTCCTGCCTTAAAGCTGCCCCATTCCAGCCTCAGGTGTATGAATTACACAAGAACTCACTGGAAGTAGGAGGAATCAACACTGAGAAAGACAGAGCAAGTAGGTCTTATTTCATCTCTAGCTTAGGCATTTCTAAATTTGTCATTAGAAACTTCTGCTATGGATTCCTTCCTTTCTTCTTTTTTTCTTTTTTTTTTTTTTAATTATTGGAATGACTGGAGCAATTGAAAGTGAAATACTTAATGCCATAAGCACGCTGGTCTGGTTTTGAATGGACATCATAGCTTCATTCCATATAGGAGATCAGTAAAATGTCTAAACAGTATCCACAGATGCATAGAACAGAAATAAAATATTGAGAATGGTCCATTAGAAAATTCTTTGCACAGTAAAATAAATAAATCCCTTTGAAGAACATTCCTCACCTATTTTAACAAAGACAGGCTGATATTTGGAGAGTCTGGATTCAGCCCTGAGTAGCTGTGAGAAATAAGAGGGGAGTGAAATTCCTCTGTCAAAATGCAGACCACATAACTCTCAAGCCATCAGAGATCTTCTCCAACCTCATTTCTGGTTTTATTCAAGGATTTGGATGAGATTTATAAAATATCTTGAAACTGGTGTAATCAATGACTTCATACCAGAATTATGCCCTGCATTCACACCAACGCTCCTGCAAACCACTGAAGACTAAGAAGAGGTGCAGAATCAATGCATACAAGCAGTGAAACCTGAACACTTTGATTTTTTACATTCCTGACTTATGAGGCTTTGGGCAATTCAGTTTATCTGTAAAAAGAAACCAGCTGGCAGCCAGAAAGCCCCTGGGTTTTGCACTTAAGTCCCTCCTTCCTCATCCACAGGCGCCACAGTCCAACAGGTAGCCAGGAGGCTGACTCTGGATAAGCAGGATGCCTCCTTCTCCCTGCAGCCAGGAGGCCCCCAGAGGGATAGAAAGAGGGTTAAGGATGACTCTGTGTCCCAGAAAAGGGAGGCAGACCAAAGGCAGGCAAGGCTGAGGCAAAAGGGACAGAAAGGACACCAAACACCCCAGCCTAGCGTGGTACCTGCTTTGCTTTCCCCTATTTTAGAGCATTCCCTGATCAGAAATGGCTACCAAACACATGTCACAGGTCAGCTGTAAGGAGCTAAAACAGGTACTAAAAATGCAAGGCCCCAGGTAACAGCACAGAAAGTTTCACCAAAGCTGCTAAAAGATGAACCAGAGCCCACAAAAACAGGCAGAGCCAAACAGACCAGGATATTCCTGCTAGACACAGACAACAGTCCCAAAGCAGATCTTCAGGCTGTGGCACCACATCACAAGTGCAGCCTATTTCCCCATTATTTGTCCCAGGAACCCTTGGAAGTGTCCTGAATTTAACCAACACCGGTCAAGCAGAGCTGTCTTGCTGATCCCCTCCCCGTGACTGGCACGCCAAGGCCTGAGCCCAGCAGTTCCTGACCCTTATTTCCTCCTCTATCATCCCTCCTCCACGATTTCCACTGGGAATCACAGTGTGGCTGCTCATGGAGGACTTGCTGACTCCTCTTTTTCTTTTTAATGAGAATATCCCAAGGCCCCAGTAAGCCTATACTCATAGGAGCTAGAGATGGAAAGGACCTAGGTCATCCATGTCTTTGCTCCCCCTCCCTCCTTCCCCATTTGTCCAGGGTGTGATTGTTTCCTACAATGTATTTCTTCCCTGCCTGCTGGCCTGGTAATGTCTGATTTACCCACTGCATGAAATCAGCGCAGATAATTAATGACATGCTTTCAGTGAATGCACAGCCCACTGCCTGCCCACAGCTCCAGCTCCCACACCAGCAAACAGCCAACACAATTCATTTACAAAGCAAGCAATAATGTTGCTCACCAGCTCCTTAAATTACTCCTGGAGGCCTTGAAACATTTTCTGTAACTCAGAATTTGGCATTCTGAGGATAATGTTACTTTTTCCCACTGATACAGTTTGATTTCTACTAATTTTCTGCTACATGTTTTACTCGGTTTCATTTCCAATTTAGTTACCACAGAAAAAGAGCAGTCTCAGGGTCTGGGTTGTATTTTCCCCCCCCCCTTCTCCTCAGCTTCTACCAACAAACCTGGCTGTGTTGTAATAGCAAGAGAGCATAAAATATGTCTAAGCGATGAATAATATCTGAGGAAAAGGATGTAGGCAAGAGTTTAACTTAACAAAACTCTCATCTGGCATTTTGTTTTAATATTTTTTTAAAGGTCAACTACTCTTGAAGGACTTTAAAGGTTGAGCAGGAAGATCCCAGTATCTGAACAAAATATAATATCCATAAGGTAGTGAAGCAGTGCAAAAATGTTATGGATGGGGAGTTTGACAAATTACAAGGTCAGTAGTCACCATATTTCCCTTCCTTCATTTTTGCACTTGCTATTTACACTCCAGATCACAAGAAGCACATGAGTTTTCTCATGTTTCAACAAGTTTGTGCTGCTACTCCACATACAGTTCTCCCCACACCCCACATGTCAGGAATACCAAAGCCACAGTATATTTTTGTCTCCCAAAGGTACCCCCAGCTTTACAAAAGAGGTAACTTTTCCTCTCAAAGGTACAACAGAAAAAAGTAGGCAAAGCAGCAAACACCTACCTGTGCCCTGTGATTTCAGCAGGCTGCACTCAGTGAGGGCATTATCTGGTGACCCCAGATGACTCAAACTGCACTGATGTATTCTTCCATGTCCAACCACATGTGCCCAGGCCCTGCTTTTGGCCATAGAGAAGCTTTTTTAGTGGTTTGGGCAATTTTCATTCCAGCCTTGGGGAAACAGATTCATTAGTGCTGACCTTGAGCTATTAATAACTGCGGTTAACAGGGAACCCACAACCATCATTCCACTCCTTGTCTCTCTTCCATGATTTCCTCTGACAGTCTTTGCCTCCACACCAGCCTCCCAAACCTAAACTCTCAGGCAGCAGGAAAGCAATCAGGTAAACTATGAAGGATATGAAAGAGTTTGAAGATTTAATATCCACCTCATCCTCTCTCCCATTTCAGCTTCATCTTCTAGGGAAATGAGGAGTAAATAACCTCTGCACAGCAGGACAGACTTGCACAGATGCTGGGGAAGCTCTGGCAACCTGAGAGACTCTACAAGTAACAAGGATTCTCTGGAGAAGGCATCTTTCATTCTCTTTTCAACACTGAACACCAATTTCCTTCATCTATGAACTCTTTAATCCCCACGAGATAAAATTAGTGTGAAACAAATCATAATACAACAGGGGGAAGACAACAGTAGAGTGGCTAACAGTAGGTTCGGGGACCAGCTCCTGTAATGTTGGGAAAAGGCCTCTTCTCAACATTCCTCTTAGGATGTCTCCCAAAAGGAGCACCTCAATTTGTTAACTTGTCTACTTTTTACAGACTCTGTCCCCTGCTGTGCCCTTCACATCTCCAAAGGAGAAAGAGCCAACAGTATATTAGGGTTGTACCCAAAATTTCCCCAAAAAGTCTGAAAGAAAAGCAAATATTGACTACCTATCTCTTGGACATATTTCTGTGGTGTAGCAAGAAAAGTGCTGTGTCTATAGTTTTGTATACAGGTTAAGAAAAAAAAATCTTATTTACAATCACATATACAAAATATTTTCAAATCTCAAAGATATCCTGAATGCATCTGAACCATCTTTGCATACAATCAACACATTTCCTCTTTTTTTTCCTTTTTTGTTTGTTTTTGTTTGCTTGTTTTGGCTTTGTTTGTGGGTTTTTTGTTTTGGTTTTTTTTGTCCATGTAATCTGTGAATGAAAGTCCCCATCCAGATCATAAATTCCATTTCCCCAGCTGTTAAAACCACAGAAGATAAATGCACTATGTGCAGACACTCTTTGAGGATAGTCTTGCCTTTGAAACTGCTGAGATGCAGTGTAGGATGAGAGCCACTGGTTTTTAAGTGCTACTGAAAAAAAACCAGCTGAAATTCAACTATTTCTTAAAGCTACCCACTATACCCTCATTCCCTGCAATGAAAGACCAAACTTTTATGAGTTGCACTTTAGTTTGGGCTTTTTTTTTTTCTTCTGAGAGTCTCCCTGCTATCAGCAAAGGCTTTTGAAGCCCCAAATATTTGGAAGTGCAGCCTGTACTGGGATAACCAAGGCAAGTGCTTATTTATAACATCCCTGCTTGACTCAGTAATCTCCCCTCTTTTCTTTGTATGTGGGACCTGAAATTGGCCTTTCGTTTTTAATGCCCCATGAAACCAGGACCTGATCTCTGCCCATTATACACGGGGTCATTTCTGACACACATTCTCTTTTTGGTGAATTCAATCCATGTTACAGCTCTCAAGAGATTAAGTGCTGTTACAGCACAATCAGAGCAACTAAGGCTTACTTTGACTCCTGAAAAGTTTTGGGGTTTTTTTCCACCTCCCTTTCTTTGCTGGGGTCGGGTTTTTTCATTCCTTTCTTTGTTGAAAAAGTTGTGGGAGAGAGGAGCAAGAAGTACTCAAACTATTAATTGATGGTAATTGTTCTTATTTCGTAAGCCTGCAAATCCTCCTTTTTTTCACATATAATAAAAGCCTTTCAGATCCTCTGAGCAAAAAATGTACCGGATTAACTTCCATTATGCAGCTCAGGAATCTCCAGGCCAGAAGAGGTGACATTAGCTTCCACAAGAAAAGTCTCACTGCAATAATTTATGGTTATTCACGAGGGGGAAACTCTGCAAAACCTTCCAAAAAATGCAAGCATGGCAGCAGCTCCTGCTGGGATCAGGAGTATCACTTGCAGCACTGCTTTAACCACAGCTTCACCTCCACACTTGTCGATGCATAAATCTTTCATTATCGCTGGGAATAACCGAATGACACCTGGGAACAGTGCTGGAGATGGAAAAAAAAAGCCCCTAAAGACTCCCACATTTCCTCAAAACAGATGAATTCGAGAGGTTTATACAAACCATCATGGTCAGGCTCATCTTAAAAATACTCATTTGATGTTCAGAGCATTCTTGAAATGGAAAAAGAGATAAAGTTGTCCCTGCCCTGCAGTCAACAACCAGCGTACTGTAATTAATATGGACTGAATATTGCACTAGTGGCCATGCAGAGAGAAATCATTGCAAAATTCCTAGTAGTTATTTAAATTCTTCTCACTCCTTAGCATTTTTTATTTAAAATATAATTTCTGTTTTCAGGAATATATGACCAACATCCAGTCAAAATTGAAGGGTGACACAACACAAGTGTCAGCCATGAACCTCTAGAAAGAAGGGTCCAAAATAAAAAAAAAAAAATATATTTTGTGCATTTTGTTTTCAAGCCATAGTTCCTACTTCTAAGATATTTTGGGAAATTTACACATTGAGTATTCAGTTTCAACACAATTTTCAAATGCACAGATTTATATTTTCCCTGTTTTATTACAGTTGAATCAGTGTTCAGGGTACAACCTGTTAGAAAATACTTCACACTGATATTTTAAAAAGATGCTATTTATGGTTTTCATGCAACAGCTCTGGCAAAGGTAAAGTGTCTTTGTTCACATCTTTGCTCCAACTAACCTACCTTCCTTCAGCAGAAAGGAAATCCCTCAACTGTTTTAGAGAAATTTTTATCTGTGCATACATATATTCACATATGTACAGTCACACACACATGCACACAAAAATCATATTTTGGCAACTAAAAGAATTCTGAAGGGATGCTCCACGAGACTATTCCTCTGCTTTTCTCACTCTGTCCAGATTCTTAAATAAATAAACAAATGCAGTGTAGAGTGAGGACAGGAGAGATATTTAATAATGCATCCATTTGTTCTGAGCCTTCAAAGGCTCCGTGACCCTCAAAGCTGAGAAGGTGGAGCTGTGGTTGGACTACCACCAGCCACAGCTCCAGTAATGAAAGCTCAGCATCACTGAGCATCACTGTGAGTGAGAGAGACTCTTACCACTTCAATTTGGATCAGAAATACCCTGTGGAACTCTGTGCTACTAGAATCACTGAATCAATGCATTATTAAGGTCAGAAAGGGGTTAAAATTAGTCTCATATTAATTCAAGCTTCTGTTTTGTCCTCAGACAGGAACAAACTTCAAAACTTCACTAAACACCTCAATTAAACCATTTAAAAAAAAGTTTTGTTTTTCTCCTTTTAAAATTAAGAATTAAAAAAATATTCCATGGGATCACAAGGCTTAACTCAGCTTCACTGAAGGCTTTGTATCCGAAAAATACAACCAGTTCTTCTTGATGCTTTTTTTTTCTTGAAGAGAGAGGGGTGAGTTGGACATCAGAATATCAGAATCCAAGCCACCAGAGAAGTCAAAGGATGATGAAGATCAACAGGGAAGAAAGGGATGTCAGGCTGGCACAACACCTTTTTGCCTTTTTAACACAATGTTTTAGGGGAAGTTGGAAACACTTCATATCTTACTGTTTCAGGGCCCAATTTCTCATCTTGCATTGAAATATATCACAGAACTGAGGTAAGTAATGCACTGAGGTTGTTGTTTTCCATCAATTTCTTCTCTCACAGGAAAAACAGAGAGAAGAACCAGTTGCTTTGTGTCTCCCATGTTCCCATTTGAAAGGGGCAGTTAACAGGAAACTACCATATAAAAATTGATATCGAGGGGCTTTTTTTTCTTTTTTAGATGATGGATTCAGTCTTTTCAAATTTATGATGTATTCCTCTGCAAAGGGTTCAGACCCCTGAGCATTTAGAGGTCCTTTGAACTGTCGAGTGAGCTGCTTTTAACTTGTTCCCTCTGAAAGAGGCTGTAGCTTGCATGGGACAGAAGTGAGCATCCCACAGCATCCCAGAGGCCAACAGCAGATCCCAAAAATTAACTCAAATTTCTCACTGACATATCCCTGTCCCACTACTGTGTTTAAAAAGCTGTCAAACTTCCTTCCTTAACCTGCAGCACCAGGAGGAGACCCAGTCCCAAAATCCTGACCCTCTGCATACACTGGGGGTGTTCCACACCCTAAAGGTTCAGCTAGTTGGAGAGGAACACCCAAGAGAGACTTATTAGCACCTCCACAGCTCAGGCCACTCTGCTTGATTGCAAATTCATTGAAATTAATTAATTTTTCATTTCCCACTAACCTCAGCTATTATAAATCAAATCAGCCAGGCCAGGGGAAGGTTCACTGAAATATGAGACTGTCTGTGGAAGAGGCGCCTGAGCAGAGGTTCAACTTCAGCAATCTGGCACTTGGGAGGCAAGAACAAAGCAAATTACCTTGCACAGAAATTATTAGAAAATAGTGCCCTGATTAATTATGCTGTTTCAGAAAAGGCACAAAAAGAAAAAGATGCTATACCAGTACTGAGCTCTGTAAGTCTGGGTCTGCTATTCCAACTAGTTAAATGGTTTAATCATCTGGAAAATCTGGGGGGGGGTTTAACCATTTTGTTGTTGTTGTTTTTGTTTGGTTGGGTTTTTTTCAAACGAAGGAGTAAAACTCATTTTACACAATAAAAATAATGAAAAAATAATATACAATATTACCATATCTGGATCTATGAAAGCAATATCCAGGCTCCTCATAGACATTTCTCTCACCATCCTCAGACTTCTCTGCCATAGCTCCAGGGAAAAGGAAATAATCTTATTTTGAGATATTGACAGCTTTGATAAGACTCACTTGATATTCTCCTTCCTGCCTCCTAGTGCTTTATTAACATGAGAGTTATTTCTCAAATACATCTACACAACAGGAGCACATTTCAGTTCCACCAAAAATTAAGTTCCATTCCAAATTTAAGTCTCATGTGAGATCCACAGCCTTCTGTCATCGAAAAAGATGGGGACAGGGGGAGACCTCCTGGGGCTGTTGCTGCTTTCTAGTTTTTGAAGTTCAGATCTATTATGTGTGAAGCATGAATTCACACCTGGTGTAAATGAAGAGTAAGTATTTCCATAAACTCAGATCATAAACCTGAGGTGGTTCAATATAACCCTTTTAATATTCATATACTGGGCACCACCGGTGGATGGCATAAGAAACATGGCACTGAACATGTAAAATACCAGTTAATTTCAGAGACAAACTAGGACTTGACACCTCTGGTGCTACTTTGCTTTCTCTACTCAACACCCATTCTGCATTTACATCTACTTACTCTCAGTGCCCCTTGGAAGCAAAGCTATTTTTCTTCTTTAAGGATAATATTTCATAGTCAATACCTTTACAAGTGTAAGAACTACTATAACAAGTATTTCATAAAATAAGAGCAGACATCCACAGAGACTATATTGTTACTTGAGACTATTTTTGCAACAGCCTCTGCCTGAAAAGAGTACAGGAAAAAGACAAATGGGTTTTGATGCTTCCTCAGAATATTTCCCTGCACTCCAGGTATTTGTGGTCAAGGGACTTCCTGAGCCAGAGAAGGTGCCTTTGTATTTAATAACTTTTGATGGCATTTTCAGCATCCACAGTGTCTCAAGGATAGCAGTGCCATAGCTTAAACTGCAATTAGACAATAATTAAACAGGTTTAAGTATGGAAATAACTACAGATGTCCTGTAGAACTGTGAGGATAAAACCACTATCCCACACCCTAACATACTGCGGATAATTTACATTAGTTGGTAGGAGTAGGAAGTTGAAAGAGTGTAACCTTGATCCTGGTACTTCTAGGATAGAAAGAGAAACAGAAATGGAAAGTTGGGAATTTTTTCTTTCCCAGGAGATAAAACTCTTACCTCAATCTTTGTTGGCACTAGTATTTAATTTAAAATTTTGAAATCAGTGACAGCTTTACTAATGGTACCAATGATACCAATATAAAACTATGACACCTTTAGGAATAGGGAAGTCATCCCTGGTTGAATTTGGCTCCCATCCCTTTTGCATAGAGATGGTTTCAGTAGGAGCATTCAGTATTTCAAGCAGGACATGTATTTCTTTTCCAAAACCAGAATCACTTCAAAGCTACTCAGTCATGCAAGATTAGAGCTGATTGGAAAATCCTTCACCAAACAATTTTCTGCTCAAAAATACTGTTCCATCAATACTAAAATCCCTCATCAAAACTGACAGGATGTCTGCATGTGCATAAATATTTGGGTGACTGAGAAAGTCAATGAGCCACCTATGCTGGAGTATACAAATCCAAAAATGTTATCCTAAAAAAATCACAGCATTGGAGGCTTACCTCCTGGTATTTCAAAAATACTAATTTTTTGGAGTGTGGTTAAGTTACCAAAAAACCCCAACCAACCTAAACAACAAACTAAACCCAAAATCTAGGGATAAGGAAAAAATCTTTCCCTATATCATCTTTGAAAGTGCTTTATGGTACATGGCCCATTTTTTTATTTTCAAATTTACTTTATTTTGTTCCATTTGCTCTCAAATAGCTCAATTTTCTTTGTACAAAATGTCTGAAGATAAACCTAGAATGGTTAAAGACAAAAGACAGAGTATTTGCCAAAGGAAAACACAGATATGTGAACACTGTGGTTTCTTTCAAGCAGCTAGGAACCTGACATAAAGAGAGGAAGAGATTATTTCACCTCAGAATGCAATGTCCACTTGAGTGATGGAAGAGGTGAGATGAACACAGTTATTCTTAAATCCTGTGTTATCAAAGCACTCTGAGGTACCTTCACCTCCAGAAGGATTTCCTGGCAAAGCCTGGGAGTTCTGTGGGCTTGTTTTTTAAAACTGCCCACAGTCCTTTTTTTCATCTCTATTTGTTTAAAGTGTGGTGGCCTGGAGAACACAGCAGCTGAATTAATCATAGCAACACAGAATCATTTAGGCTGGAAGAGAGCTTTGAGAAATTTGATTTGAAACTTAAATTTCAAAACCAAAGTTCACTTAATGTGTCTGCAAGAACACAAAATGTGTGAGCCTTCACTGAACTTTTATCATAAGGATAATCATAAGGAATAGTACCCATTACATTCCTACATCAATTTTTGAGCAAATAAAAGCAATGCCTCTTCTGTAAGCCACTGGGCAGGAGAGTTATGAAAATAAGAAGTTATGAAGTGACCTAAAGGAAAGCCATTTCAGGAACAGCAAAAGTCACTTCACTTCTCTTGCAAGGGGCTTTCTCATATGATCTCCTCCTTAGTGATACTACATTTATTCTTTTTCATTCCAAAAGAAAAAAAAACCTAACCAAACCCTCACTTCTGATTTGTTTCATGCTAGCTCTTTTCCTCCCCCGAGAAGCTTTAAACACACATTATGAGCTTGGTCTAGCAATCATTCACAGTAGAACTCTGACTCGAGCCCGCAAGAGTTTTGTCTGCATGAGGACCACAGGCTTGGCCCCTTGTGAATACTTTCATTAACACTGAAAGGCTCCTTTGTTTACCACATGACCAGAACATGCATATGTGCCTGTAAATGGGAGGCATTTATCATTCCCAAACAGCCATGAGGTGGCCATGGTTCATGAAGCAAGCAGAGAGATGAGACTCAAGAAATCTGGGTTCTGTTGCTCACTGGGTGACAGATTTATGTGACCAAGCAACTGCATCTTTTCCTATTTTAGTACTCTGTTTGTAATCTGTAGGCGATATTTTATTGTGCTGCAGAGTGCTTTCAGATTAATGAATTAAATTCCCTGATTGATCATTAAACAAAGAGGCTTCTTAGCAAACATAATCATCAGCACAATGAAATATGAATGAGACACTATCCAGTGAGACGCAGGGGAAGCAGGAAAGCTCTCATTTAACAAAGTATTTCCATAACATTAAGCTGTAGCTTGGTCCACCTTCACTAAAAATTCATTTTCTACAACCACCAGCTTTTGTGGACCTGATATGGCAGGTAAATTTTACAAAAGAGAGAAATAAAAGACAGAGAAATAACTTGAGCCCTTACAGGAAAATTTAACCTCTCACAACCCTTTTGGGGTGCACTGTGCCCACTCCTCCTTGAGCAGCCAGGTACCCCAAATCCTTTGAGCTCACACATGGCTTTGCTTCAGCAGCCCCTGCACAGTGCCCGTGCTGCCTGCCCTGTCCTGTGGTCACTCTGGTGTCACCACAGTGCCCAGCCCTGTCCCCAGCACAGCAGTCCAGTGTGCCTGGGACTAAGGCAAGCTCAACCCAGGACAGTGCAGGAGGGCAGAACAGCAAAAAAGAGCTCCCAAAAGTGGGAAATGACTCCTCTAGTGTGCAACCATCAGGTCTGAAACACAGCAGACTGGCTGATTCTGTAGCAGTGATCCTTCTAACACATTTGAAGCAAGAATAGGGCACAGGGAAGAAGGTCAGGAAGTGATAATCGATACTATTCCTAGAGAGCCACCTTCCCCTAGAAAGGCCTCTGAGGGGTATTTGTCAGAAATTCTAGAAGCAATGATTGTCCTGAGTGAAGAGCATGAGCTGCACCCAGACAGGTCCTGAGCTCACTGGAATCCAGGTGATAAGAAAAGATTGTTATCAAGAATGAAGAAAAAAATATGAGTATGGGTGAGCTATGCAAGCACTGGACACTGAAAAAAGAAAAAAGAGATGGGGAGTGGAAGGGACAACACTGAGCACCTCTGCTCAATAAATCTGCCAGGAACTGGCATCTGATTAAAATCACTTCTAATTCAGAATTAAAGAGAGTGAGCAAGAGACTGCCTCTTAAAAAGAGAACATTTCAGCTCTCATAACCTCAATCACATAACAATTATGAACAAAGCTGAGAAGGTACAAACTATAAAATATTAAGAAAAAAACACCCATTCAGATCATAATAATTTACTGCATTAGAGGAATAATTACTTCTCAACGGTCCTCTTAAGGAATTATGAGCTTTACTCAGGGCAAACCAGCCTAAAAAAGCTAAAATTAAAGTATTCCAATCACAGTACAGCTTAAGCCCAGCAAATAAACATTTTTTTGGCTACAGACACAAGAGCTTCTAGGGGTTTCAAATAATTCTGATATTTAATTTCTGCACCAAGTTTTCTACTGCCTTGGTAGCTTGTTCTTTAAAATAGCTTTAAAACAGACCTCCTACATTTAAAAGCATCAATTATTATTTATGCCAACAAATCAATTCATCAATTCAATTAAATTCACATGCATGCCATTTTTTCTTTAATACTATGGTTTTTTAAATTAAATATGTGACTGTTATTCATTGCTTTTTAACATAGCTTGCATGAGGTAAAATTCCTCTATGTTTTGGCAAGTTTGGGCTTTATGGACAGGGCAATACATTTATTTATAATAATATCTCAGAGAGCAGTGGCCTGAGAGGCAAATTTCCCTGGTCACTGAGTTCCTGCAGGCTGCCAGCCCCAGCATGGGGTCACCCAGCCTGGTCCAGCAGCTTCTGGTCAGGTTAAGGTGGAGCACATCCCCTGCTGGGGCAAGTGGCCTCTTCAGGCTTCCCCCCACTTGGTTTCCATATGTTTTCAAATAAATCTCCCTGTCCTGTATTTTGCACATTGCTCTCTCAAGGTATGCAGAGAGAACTGTTCTTCTCTTTGTGGCATATATGGCATATATCTATGTATTATACATATATATCTATATATATCTGTACAGAGATTCAGGTATGACAGAAAGAAAATATTCATCAAGACCCAAAAAAAAAAAAAAAAAAAAAGAAGGAAAGAACAAGTTTTCTCTTAAGGTATTGCATAGACTGATTTGAACCAGAAGCCCAGACCCAAAGCCCTCAGGCATGCTGGAAGTTCAGTCCTGTAAATGCAGTAATTTATGCAAACTCCTAAATTACAGGGAACAAGCAAACCATTTGCAAACCATTTCCATATATTGCTAATTGGAGCATTTTTCATGCATAAAGCTGTAATGAAACTGGGACCACGAGGACTCTGTAAAATCCAAACCCAAAAGCAATAAAAACAAAGCCTTCGGGTTATCATAATTCTTCTGTAACAAAACATGTGTGGGCCACTGGTGATATTTTTTGTAACTGATAAAAAACATTTATTTTTTTTTACAAAGCCTTGATGTACAAACATTGCATTAAGTTTCTCAGTGGCAGGGCTGGATCCTGAATAATGAGAGCTGTAAAAACACCAGGGTGTACATAGCTTTCTACAGCCTAGCCTAAGTTTCAGCTGGACAAAATTACATTCAAACACAAAATTATTGCAAATACTTGTGCTGGTGAAGTTCAGCTTTTTTATTTTTTTTGTGAGATACTATTTTTAGATTAAATATGTGCTAAAGAATCTCTTTAACTAAGTATTTGTTTATTAAATTGATCATTTGAAAGTTGGACTCCGTCTGTTAGTAAAGTCACACAGCCAAATGCTTTTGTTTTCTAATTGGATGACATTCACTAGAATGAATGTCACACAAATGTTATATACTTCACTGAAATGTTTTAAAGTTCACGCTGATGTTAAGTTACAGAGGCTGGAATCTAAAAGCATGCGACTTGATTAATATTATTAGCACACCAACTGTCTTGTACCTTAAATTACAACATAAAAGTATAAAATACAATACAAAAAAGAGGTGATTTTGAGTGACTGACAAAGCTAAAGATCTTCTCTTGGTAAATTAGCTAAGGAATTGATTAATTTATAATTTTGCAAATTTCGTGATCTGATTTGTATTTTGATTTTGTATTTCACACATACAAAAATTTATTCACTAATTTTCTGCATTGCTTTCCTAACTGTAAAGCAATACATTGTTAAAGAGGCACAGCATTTTATCAAAAAGCCACATGTTCTCATCTGTCCAAGAGCTGATTGTTTGAAATTCTTGACTTCTTCCCATTAAAACAATGGGAACTTCACAAATGATTTCAGTGACAGCAAAAGCAACTACCCTGGCACGTGGTTAGAGACCTCTCCTGTGTAAAGACAAAAGACAATACATCCTCCACCAGGCAGCCATTCCCCAATGTCCCACCTTCACAGGAGGCAAAACCCCAGCTTTGCTGATGAGGAAAGCATTCCTCCTCGTTCAGGCTCCTGCCATGTTCAGCTGACAGGCTCCAGCGTGCCATCATCTGTCTCTGTCACCGGTTCCAGTGGCTCCCACTGCGAGCCAGCCACGAGCATCAATCCTGAGCCCAAGAGCTCGCCAGCTCTGAGGTGGGAAACCTGCCTCTGCCTACCCACCCAGTCCCTCTTACCAAAACAGGAACACAGCACACAGGCAGGAAAAGCAGCCTGTGCAGAGGGCTTCAGGTCCATCACAGCATGAGAAGGTGAAGTGGAAAGTTATGTTAACAACCACAATGGGAGAAATGAATGGTCTGGCGTTACGGATTGCTGCTGGTGCACAAGGTGCTCCTGCTCCTCAGGGAGAAGGACTCCCAGAGCCAGTGGTCATTTTCACTCACTTCTCTTCAGCTGAATTCCCCCAAAATGAACAAGCCTTTATTTGTTAGGAAACATTTCACTGGAAGTTACAAAAGCCTCACAAGCACACTTTGGATGACTATCCAATGTGAATGGTTAATACCTCTATCAAGAGTTGTCTTTATAAATATCTTCTTTTTTTCCAATCTTTATACAAAATGGAAGTTGTCACATCTCTTTGTGTGTTCAACTTGACATAAAGAGAATTCCTAATGGGACCTGGGATGAATGATTCTGCTCATATCCAAGAGCCTCCAGTACGTAACAGTCAAGTACATCTCACTCCAAAAATCTTATAATCACTAGAGGAAGGAAAAAAATGATACATTTTCTTTTCTCCCCCCAGCTAGAAACCTTCTCAAATTACTGCAAGACATGACTGTTATCCAAAACCAGTAAGTGTATCTAAATTGTTTGCAGAGAGATTATGTAACACTGTTTATTCCTTAGGTTGTTTTTAAGTCAGCCTCTGGACACAGATAGACTTTCAAGTAAAGGAAACAGTCTATAGAAAGTCAACAAACACATCATCAAACACCACAAAACAAGGTGACATGCCCCAAAGCAGATTTACAATCTGCAAGGAATGACCAAAAGTCTTAATTGTCTCAAAACATTTCACCTCTAGGTTTCAAGAGAATTTCTAAAGTCCTAACTTCCAGCAACTTTTATCAGAGTCCCCCACATGACCCCACAAAATCAGTTGAATCCCACAGCAAGGTTATGAATGCATAACCTTGTGTTCATATGTGTTTGGGAATCTGATAGATTTGACCAAACTGATCCAGGATAAAACACTTTCCTGGCCTTCAAACCCCCAGTCTAGCAAACAGATTAATGTAGAAGGCAGGAGCTCAAGCTCAATGTGCCTGAGAAAAATAACTTAGAGGAGCACAGAATCATGGAATCTCCAAGGCTGGAGAAAACCTCCAACATCATCCAGTCCAACCTGTGACCAAACACCATCGTGTCAACCAAACCATGGCACTGGACACAGCCAGTTGTTTCTGGAACACTGGGCAGCCAGTCCAATGCCTACTCACCCTTCCCGGGAAAAAACTCTTCCTCACAGCCAACCTGAATCCTCCTTGGCACAGCCTGAGCCTGGTGTCCTCTTGTCCTGTTGCAGTTCCCTGGGAGAAGAGGTCACTCCATACCTTGCCACAGCCTCCTTTCAGGCACCTGAAGAGCAGAGAGAAGGTCTCCCCAGCCCTGAGCTGGTTTTTTTCTCCAGACCATACAAATCCAAGGAAACACCTGTAGGTTGAATGACTGCTTCAACCTCGTAGATGTGCAATCTGTGGATGCACATCTGGGGGTGTGATGCCAAGGGGCGAGCGGGAGGTGACAGCTTGGCTGTCCTGACTGCAAGACAGACAAGGAGGCTTCCCAGCAGATGGATAACTGACAAGATATATGATAATCCCTAATTATAAAAGAATTTGGGACAGAGGACATACTAGGTTTTAAGACAGTCATTTAAACACACTGGCTCTGGAAAATAATTATTGCACAGAAAAAACCAACGCATTCAATTCCAAAGAAGCCTTTAATCCATGTTTAAATAAGCTCTTTACTAAGCAGGCTTGTGCCTGAACACCTGCTTTTACCACAGGACCTGGCAGTGCTTTGTGTATTTTTCAATTAAAGACTAGTATTTGACTTTTGGGGGGAAGCAGGGCCTACTTGTTCAGGGAAGAGATTAAAAATTAAAAGGTTAGGTTGTTATCACACTGCTGATGTGGATCAGAGGTAAAACTCAAAATCCAATTGAGTGCAAACTCCCATGAGCTGTGTTATTGTCATCACATTTCAGATTTACTGTGGATTAGAACAGATCAGCAGCACGGCTGCATTGTGAGGACAAACAGGGATTAACTCCTACCCAGCCCAAAAAGCTCTGCCACCCTCTTCCTCCAAGCCTCTGAGGGATCCATCACCTCATACCCTCCTCTCCCCTGCTGTAAGCAGCTAAAGAAAGCAGAGGGCAGGAGGACTCTGAGTTCCCCTGTGCTGCACACACACCTCCTCCCTGGCCACAGCAGCTGCTTGCCCATGAATATGGCATGAAGCAGCTGTTCCCACAGGATGAGGGTGATAAAATGCACCTCTGAGTCATCCCTGCAAAGGGAAACCATGGATGGGGACACGGCCGCTGACAAGCGCTTTATTTCGTGTCTCTCTATCAAGGACTCTGCTGAGCACGGCTAAATCCATGGGACAGAAGGCTTTTCAAACTCAGAAAAACCCCAGTCCACTGAGTTTAGAACAAAGTATAGTCTCTGGGCCTTTAAGTTCACAGAATCACAGAATTGACAGGGTTGGAAGGGACCTCTGGAGATCTTCCAGTCCAACCCCTCCAGGTAATTTCCATAATTTCTGAGCAACTGCTAGGTACGTATTCATCAGAGCCCTTGAAAATTCAGTGACACAAAGAAACATCAAGAAAAGATTCTTAAAATGCTGTCCAGACAAAATTCAGAGAGAGGATTCTGAGAATTCTGAGAGGAAGGCTCTTAAGAAAACAACAAACCTTTTCTAGTTTTAAATGCAGCTTCATTTAGACAGGGCTCACTAAAACACTGGAGAGGTGTCCCTGCTTCCTGTACCTCACATCAGCTTTATATCTCTCAGTGTAACACACTCATTATTACCGTTCTAATATTATTATTATTTGCAGACTAATTCCATGTGAGATCTACCTTATACCCGAACATGGACTTGAAGCAGCCACCACATTTCTTCCCCTGAAACATGAATCTCTATAGCAGTTAGGCATAGAGCAAACTTGCATAGAGATTTACATCTTTCTTTAAAGACACCATTGACTCACACTCCTGTGTGAACTAAAATCAGTATTCTTCCTTTTCTCAGGAGAGCCTCTTACTTAGGTTTCAGTGAAAGAGTATTTTATTTACTCTGGTGATTTTTTTCTCTCTATTCTCTTTCCTCTCATTGTCTTTCTTATTCTGACCCTACTAAAAAATGCTTCTAGCTTTCTTCCACCATCTGCTGGGGTTGGTGTGGGCAGAGAAGAGACACTGAAGCTGATTCTACTGTTAATTTCATTGCCAGTTCACCCCCTCACATGGTGTGAGAAACAAGACTGTCAGTGCTTATTAAATGCCACACATGTAAAAATTTCATGCCTTCCTAATTCCATGCTCTGTATTTACAAATATTCATATGAGCTCGAGGTGAAAGCTCCAGACACAGTCAAAACCATCAGACATTATACACTGCATAAAAGTTGCAGCTGAAGGAACCATCTATTAATTAATGAAGCAGAAGGCTCATTCGCTGTGGCTACCTCAGATTTCTAACCAGCTCCTTCTTCAGCTGATCTCAGTCCTGCTTCCTCCCCAGCCTCCTCCTCCCCAGGATAACTCATCTCACAGCTGCACCACTGATCTTGTACTCATGTTTAATACACCTTGACTCCACTTCAAGTCACAGTCCCTCAGCCCTGTTTTAGTTTTCCACATTATTCTTTTGGGAGAGAAACCTGAAAATTCCTAGAACAGATTTGAAGAGTAGCTTCTTAAACTAAACTGCCCATAGCTGTCATCTCAGTATTAGGATCACATTGCCAAAATCAGGAAAAAAAACCCTGTTAGACCTTCAGAGAGTTCAAGTTGTTCTGGCATCTAAAGAGGCACATTATAGCAGCTGGAGGTGCTCCTGTTGAATCTCAATAACGTATTATTGAATAATATGCTGTTATTTCTTTTTATAATAATAATAATAACTACATTATGCCACTCATTAGCAAAACAGAGGAGGAATTCTTACTCACTAGATTCTACAGCATCCTACTATTAATGTGGCATTAAAAAAATGCTACAGAAGACATTTATAAATAAACAATTCTATGTGTGCATACCCGAATCTTAGAATTACCTCTTACAGAGATAAAGCGGATGGTCAGGTTAGGTCAAACTCTGCATAAGTGACCTCTGCATAGGGCTGCAGAACATCAAAGAACATGTTTAATATTTGACTTTAATATGTTTGCCACACTTCAGGTCTTTTCTTAGCTTAGCTGGGTAGCAGATGACCATTTCAATATATTTGACTGCTTTACTATAATCACCTCGGAGATTTTCTTTTTCTTTCTTTTTTTTTTTTTTTTTTCCAGGAGAAGGAAAGATTTTTTTTCTTCTTTAAACAACAGGTTTTTATCCCATCCTCATTATGGGGGGAGATGGGGGAATGGGACACATCAAAAAAAGTTGTATTTCTAGAAGCAAATGCACTGCTGGTAGAAAGTTTTTGGTCACTTGTTTAGTGGCATTTTTTAAAGGTAAGAGGTGGGCACTCTAATTTATTCTGTTATTCTCCTGACCTTAAAAATCTCTGCCAGATCAAAAGGAGTCTGTTTTGGGGTTTTTTTTATCTAGAACTAATTATTGTGACAAGTGATTCCCCACCTCCAAACTGGAGTACAGAGGACTTCTCCCTAAGATTTTGAACTCCTGATGACCACCTTATTCCTACTGACCACTACTGTTTAGGATGAGCACTGGAAATTACTAATTTCGTGATGCTCCATGCTATTTCACATGCTCAATTTACTGAAATTTAAGTATGTGAATAAAGGCAGTGTCACTTAAGTGAATTACTTCGCTAAAAGCATCTGAATTTAAGTGTGGGACACACCCTCTAACAATAAATGTTAATTAGCTTGAAAACTTTGAAGCAAACATTCTGTGAAATTTTGATATGTTTTTAGAACACAAAGAGTGGTCCAGACAGGGCTATGAATGTGTATTTTTAAAGCCCGCCACCCTTTTCTGTCAATTAATCATCACTGTTAATAAAAAGTATAATGTAATAGTAACTAGAAAAAAGTACTTGTAGGTCAGTTAAGTTATGATTCAAAAAGCACACAGATTGGAAACACCAGTGGCAAGTAAAATGCCTTACTTTGAGCATATTGTTGGAGAGAACTGCCCTGTATCACTTCTGCAGCTATTCAGGCCTGGCACAGCATCAACTTTTACCATATGGTTTTCTCTTCCCTCGCTGAAAGTGAATCTCCCTGTCAAAGAGCAGCTGTTCTAAATTATCACATCAAATTTTAACCTTACAGTAGACAACTACTGAACCCACAGAGCCATGACAGCGAAATAGGTCACCTCCTTGACCTGTGAAGGATTTGTCATTGTTTAGGTCTGTCCCTGCCTCAGAACAACACCTCCACTAGGATGCAGGTACTTAAAGCTGAAGCCATAAACAAATTCTAGGCAGTGAACTTTGCATCTTCTCTCCCTAAACAGGCTGTGTGAAGTCCAAGTTATTCTTTTCGTGGTGCACTGTAAAGAATAAAACTGCAACTTCAAGCTCAGGGAGGATGAGGTACCACAAATGAACTGAATGATATTCAGTTTGTCATCCAAGAGATAGCAAATGCTGATACTTCTCCCACAGCCTGAGTGCTTCAATAAAGTCTGCTATCAACTGCTGGTTATTTAGATGTCTGCCAACAGCGTGTTTTGACAACATCTTGTGCTTCACACTGAGGAGCAGCAGACTCAGAGAAGATTCTCATCGTCTCGTACTCCTCTTTCAAGATGGTCCTTACTCTGAGAGCATTTTCAGAGTTGTGTGTTATCAAAACTCACAGCTCTTGCTGCAGTTGCTCTCTACTTACAGCCTGGTTCCAGCTGCCAGTGGCAAAGCAAACCCCTGTTAGCCCTTGTAAGTCCCACCCTGGCTCTAACAGGGGACTGTCAAATGGCTCTTTATACTCTGCCAGTGTCAGAGGAGCCCATGGACAAAGTTCCCTGAATTCCCACTGACAGTGCAATCCTCCTGCAGCTCCAAGGCTGAAAAATCACCCAAGGCATGGTGAGAGAAACGTGCTGAGGATGATACCCATTATTTAGTTTTTAATCTTCTGAAGGCCTCCTAAGAAGGGAACCCATTACAGTGAAAAGGTTAAGGAAATACCAGCGAGATCCCTCAGGATTCTCGGGGACAGACATCCAGAAGATTCCTGCAGGAAAATCCTGCACACAAGTTCAGGGGGAGTGCTCTCGAACACAGGAACGTCAGAGAATTAAGGCAAGAATTTCTACATTAAGAAGAGCAAGTAAATGTGTCACAAACTTGTTAAATTGTAGAGAGTCTGGGTTCCAGGCAGTGGGGTGTGGTGTGGAGGGATTTTTTTGTAGGATTTAGACTGGGGTGGTTGTTTAGTTGCTTGAAAAGCAGGTAAGGGAGACAGAGAAGAAATTGTCAACAGACCCACAGAGTGGCACAACAAACACTTATAAAGTGGTAACATATCTGGATTAAACAAACATACAGCTGCATTTTGCATAAAGTTGCATTTTGTGAGTCATTAACACTTTGGCAAAGATTTCCATTTTTCCTGAATGAACCTTTCCATTTTCCAAATGGTTTTAAATACAAAAATTCAATTCTAAATTATCTAGTCCTGCCATATATTGGCACTGCTGCACAGAGAAACTTGGATCGATTTATTGGTAAGTTTTCTAAGAACACTTAACAGTAATGTTACATTCAAGCTTCTAATCACTGAACATTAAAAACTTTACAGTAATATTTATAATCTTGTTTTTAAATACTTCTATCACAGTCTCCAAGAAATTTAGTAAAGACTTGTTTCAAGAAACTAGAAAGGGCTAAATGAACACTTTTTCTACATGAAAATGTGCATACTATTGTATAAACGAACCTCATTTCCAATAATTTTAGAATGGTATTTTTTTCTTCAGGGTGTATGACAAATGTGGACGAAAACCACAAAATTTTGCCCAGTAAATTTTGCCTTAAAAACTTGCATTTTTATATCTACTGCTTATGATGAACAAATTGGAGAATGTTTCCCACATTTGTAACAGTCAGAAAATGCTACATAAAAAGTTGGCTGGGATCTTTAGGAAGTATTGAGTGCAGCATAATTCTGCTCCCATAAAAATCATCTGGACATCTTTGATATAACTTTCATAAGAGTTAAATAAATTCTAAGCAGGAAGGTAAATCCTTCCCTGTTGTGCTGTGTTTATGTACTGATAGAATATAAAGCGGATAAAAACAATGAATATTTTACAAATAAAGTGATTCATGATTTATAGCTGCTGTCAGTTTACCAGCTTGCAAGATTAAGAGTCCTTTTGAAAAGCATTTCTCCTGCTTTTTAAAATCAAAACAATAAAAACCGAATGAGTAAAAAACACACCTCGGACCTCTGCTTGAAAAAATTTGCATCCCCAGCTTTTTTCAGATTTCATGTAAAAGGAAACTTTCTTGATAGCTCCATTGTTATATTGTATGATCTCCATATGATCAGTGCCTGCATTTTGTTAAATGTAATTGCGCCTGTGCAGAATCTAAGAGTTAAGGCCACACATTTTTGCAGTGTAAGTAACACATCCAAGCCACTCAATTAATTC
This sequence comes from Rhipidura dahli, assembly GCA_013399225.1. Lineage (NCBI taxonomy): Eukaryota > Metazoa > Chordata > Aves > Passeriformes > Rhipiduridae > Rhipidura > Rhipidura dahli. The sequence goes on from VXAC01002173.1 coordinate 176,663, forward strand.
CGAGGGAAACTCTGCAGTTGCAAAAAGCATTTGTGCCTTCTTTCTGTTTTCACTTGCTCAAAATTGAGTAGTTCCTCACAGTATCTTCTTCTCTTTACATGAAAAGTCATATTTTTTTCCTACTGATCTAGGGAAGTAAAAATTCGATTTACTTATGCAGACACAAAATGGTTATTTAAAGCTTAGAGACAAAAAACAAGTCTGGAGAAATGCTTTGCTTCCTTGGTATTAATGGTGTTTCACATATTTTTACCTCAAGTGCAGCAGTCATTCCACTCAAAGAATTAAGCAATGTATGTGATGGTTCAGATTTAGCAGCCACAGATGGCATTCCTTTCATATCTCCAGCAACTCAGAGAGAGAAATATGATTTAGGAGATGCTCACTGCACAACTTGATGCACTGAAAAATTTAGTGTTAGGGAAAGTTTTGTGAAGTCATTTTTGCAATAACTAGGCACAGTGGGTGAACTTAACCTCTCCCTCCTTTACCCCTCACTCCCTTTTCTCCCATTCAATCCTCCTGATTAATAGCTAAAAGTTAAATACATAAGGAAGGACTGTTGGGTTACATTCTCTTTTTCCTTCAGGCTTTGTTACAGAAAATGTATCAGTCACTCATGATTAAAACTTACAACTTTATTACAAAGTATTACAGAGGAAATTTACAGCTCAGACTTACTCAATTCCAGCAACTAAAATTTAGAACTATACCTTGAAACAATACCATGCATAAAGTGTTATTCTGTGCTTTTTGGGTCATTCTGCTCAGGCCCACCAATTTAAATTTTTCATTTGATAACCAGAGTCAGAAAATTTGGTTTTGGTGTAGAGGGTCACCTGTTGGAAGCATTCAAAAGAGCATTTAAGCTCCCTCATAGTCCCACATGGATAAACAATTGCCCACTGCACGCTTGCTAATTAAGGATATTGTAAAGAAAAATAACCTTCTCCATGTCCAAGCGGTCATTCTGAGGTACATGAAATAAACCAACAACAGAATAGACACATTCAGGATGGAAAAGATTTATTAGTCCAAACCTGCCAGTGCAGGATTTCCTTTATCATCTGGTTACTGCAATTTTTTTTAAAAAACAACTCCTGAAATGAGGCTTTCATTATTTCCCTGAGGAGCCTTCTAGATCATTACAGAACTACAGATAGTTTTTCTACCATTTAGTCTACATTTTCCCATTTATTTTAATACCAGTACACCAGCTAACCAACCTTCAGATAGTGAGATCTATCTCTTCTATAGCATTCAAAACAAACTGAGTCAAGCTTTTCCATGTACAGATCCCTCAATGGGTAGGTGATGTGAATGCTCCTTTCCTTACTCAATCTCTGGGCTGTTCCAAACTCTAAGCCACATTCTAAATTCCTCCTGCACTCGAAACATAAATAGTGCACACAAGACTCATTGCCCTTTTTACAAAAATCACATTGTTTACTATGAGTATGTACAGAGGCAGTCAGAAAGGGTGAGGTCTAGAGCAGTTAGTCTGTCCTCTAAAAAAGAAGGCACTAGTAGAGAGGAAGAGTTCAGAAAAGAGGTATTAGAGATTAGATATTAGACATGAAAGGGATCTTGAAATTTGTGAATATGGAAGCTGAAAAGGGAGCAGTTATTCCCTCACTATGCAAGGACATGGAAAACCTTATTACAGGGATTCTGGAAGAGAAGCCTTAAACACAGCAAGGAGTTATGTTTTCCACACAAGGCAAGATATGGCGTTAGAGACTAAAAATATAAATGAGTCAAAATATAGACAAATTAACAAGAGACTGGTCACTGATTCCAATTGTACACAGTCTTTCTTGCAAAATGTGTCTTAAAAAAGCAGCAGTAGATTGGCAGAAGCTTTACCCAGGAAAGCAGCACTTTTTACAGTTTCTTATACTTTCCCTCAGTTTCCTTAGGAGGAGGCTGTCACTGTCAGAGAAAGAATATTAGACAGACAAACCTCTGACCTGATCTACTCTGCCTTTTTGATGGGGAACAAATTGAAAAGATGATTTTTTCCTTGTTGACTGAGAAGCAGGATGGAGATTATTAGAAAGCATTAAGCTTAGTGTGTAGTTCCAGATAGCTGGGCTTTTATTCCCCCTAATTAAAACACACTAATTCTAAGAGAGAAGATGCCACAAAGATGTAGTTTGGTCAAAGTGGCAGGAAAATATAATGTATAAAAGACATTGTGAGGAAGAAGTCCTGGTTTAGAGTAAGATTAAACAGGATCCCTGTGATAATAACAAAGCTGTACTAACTAACAGCTTACAGTGTATGACATGTACCATTTTAATTAACTAACGTATGTATTAATTAAGGGGAAAAACAGGTATGAAAGGATTGTTCCTGGACACATCTTACTTTACTTTACTTCACTCCAGACCAACCTAATCCCTCCAAACCACTGAGCAGGAGCACATGCCTTTGCTAGAGAAGGAATTAAATCTTAAACTGTTAACTTAAAGTGTGTCACAAATACCAGAATTCCTCAAAGTGACGGCTACACATCATTTTTGGGAAATCATTTCTCCACAAACACAGAATAAAGAGGACAAGGATGGTCACAGTGAAATTCTTTCACTGACTGACAGGTATGGATGTTGCTGCTGGACATGTAAAATCAGTCAACAGGATCCAGAACAGAACAGTATTCCATCCAGCGAGAACCCACCAACTGAGCTGGCTTTTCACAGCCTACATAAAAATGTCTTATAAAAACATGCACCAATAATAAAAAATGGTCTGAGCTGATGTTGACTTTTCTTGGTAATGCAGAGAAAAGAAAGTAGTGAAGGAAACTGAAGAAATTTGTGTTTATTGGGAGGCCATGACTGTGCCCAGCTTTCCAAGTACAAAGAAAAACTATTCTGAAAGAAATTTAAATAGGCTGATCTTACACCATTAAGGTCCTCCATTTTAATCCTCAGTGATGATCTTCTCCTCATGCAAGACGGCATTGTTTGTGAAAACAGCATTATGGGAACAAACCAGATCAGAAACAGTCTGAAGGCAGGATCAAGCAGTATTGAACACTAAGTTCTTAAATGTTTTAAACTACAGGGAAGACAATAACCTCTGTTACTAATTACTCCTTCAGACTTCAACTGAAACTCCTTTTTCCTAAGTTATGCCTTCATTCCAGCCCATGCTTATAACACCATTTTGGTGTTCCATTGCTACAATCCCCATTCTACTGCCCTTTTGGTGACAAAACAAAAAAACCCAAACACAAAAATCCTTAAACACCCTAAAAGATGGAACAAGAAAAGGAGAGAAGAAAAAGAAAAGGAAAGATGCAGGAGCAGCCTTGAGGCTGAGGCAAAAACTGAACTGGTTTTCTGAGTTTTCCAACTCCTGCTGCTTTATCAATGCTGACAAATGGGAGGTTTTGAGTTCCTGCTTTCAGAGAGCCACTGCAGTCACAGCACACTGTAAGAATCGGATCAATATGAATTCCAGGAAAAGTCAGTAAAACATTCTATGTTAAATGTGAATAAACCAGAAGGACCTCTCCCTGTTGTTAACAGCTTCATCATATATAACCCCCTTGGTCAACAGTGAGCGATGAAGCAAAAAAAAAGAAAAAAAAAAAGAGAAAAAGGAAAAGGCATGGGAGAAAAAAAAATATATATTCATTCGATGATCTGATTTTCTCTGCAGAACTCAGTAGGAGCTGCCTTGCCTGCCCCAAGCATTTGAGAACTCTTTTTAAATAAAAGTTTGGTTTAATTTATTTAGCTTTCCTTTTGCTCAGTTGTAGTCTGTCGCTTTCTGGAGTGCTTGTCTCTTTGTGCTCACGTGTAAATGAAACTCTAAACCAACAGCCTTCAACCATGTGCAGGAAACACAGGCTCTGTGGCAAGCAAGAATATACACAGTGGATAAAAGAGTATCACTCCTCTTTTAGCATTTCTGAGTGCAGCTGCAGGAGGCCCTGGATAATGCATTTCTGAACAATGAAATATCCTCCCCTGAATTCAGCTCTTAACAGAAGAGTTTAATTTGGTTTTTTCCTTAATATCAATACCTAAACCCAGTAAAGCATCCTCAGACCTGGCTACCCAATTTATTCAAGGGCAAAAATTACTTAAAATCTACTTAAAAGAAAAATCAAAGCAAGAACATTCTTACCCCTTTCCCCACACATCTCCCTGGCATTTTCTGAGAAAAAGTCATGTTATTTAGGGTTATACTTTCACAGCTATCTGGCCATGGTTTGGCGAGCTCCAAGTATCTCCCCAGGACTTGTTTGACATAAGTATTATTGCAGGACTGATAAAAAAGGAGTAGGCACTGTCCCAACCAGGTTCAGAATACTTTAAATTTATCTTCTATATATACACATCCCCCACAGTAAACATCTCATCTATTCTGCTTCCATCCACCGGATTTCCAGATATTACTGTCCAATTTTTACTTATATATTTAATGGAAGACCCTTTGCTCACAGCCAGCACCCTTCAAGGCACTCTATGATAGGACTGAATCAGCACAAAACTTTAAAATGTAACTTTATAAAAAGCATAAAAACGTTAGCTGCTATCACCTTGGTTGATATTAAAATTAATAAATACAACATGCAGTTCTCTAAGATTTAAAAGACAATTTCTGTAAAAAATCAAAATCCCCACACTGTTGTTCTTGGGAGCATTCACATAACCATAGTTTGCAGAAATCAAAACTTTGGAGGAAATTGAGTTAAATACATTAGTGTTTATAAATGAAGTTCAACTATCAATTTTCCAAATGCATCTGCATTTAGTAATTATGCTACAGGAACAATACCATGTTTTTTCCCAACCAATCCCAATTAACCAACACAGCTCAGTGGCAAAAGTCATATATCGAGCCACAAAGTTTAAAAGAAAAAGAGACACCAAAAAAAAAAAAAAAAAAAAACAACAAATCACTTTTTTGACACAAGCATTTAAGAAAACTATTGTACACGGGAAGAAAGTCCAAGAGTGGTAAGAGAGCCTAGATTTGGTACATAACATGTTACTAAAAATCACTTGTTGACTCTTACCAAGTATTTTTAGCAAATTACATTACTTACACAGCTTAAACAAACCCCATTTCCACCGTGATTTTAACACCTAATTGATGTCTCTCCAGAACGTGGAGAAAACGAGCACAACCCAACACAGAGAGCAGGGACACGGGGGGAAGCTCCTGCTCAGAGCAGAACCACGCACATGGAGGGCATCGTTACCTTGGCACGCAAAGCCTCTCTCTTCATAGCCAGCGTTGCACAAGCACTTCCCTATGGGCACAAGCCACTCTCCCTCCGTGCTGCAGTACATCTTGGGGGGCTCCTCCTCCCTGGAATGGTTGACACAGGAGCCCCGCACCTCCACCAGCGACTGGGAGTCCATGGGCACCGTGTCCGGGAACATGGCGAGGTTCTTGACTGTGAAAGGGCACTTCTTGAAGTACACCCGCACCGACACTAAGGCAACGCACGCGCCCACGTCCTGGAAAGCCAAGTAAAAGCCTTTCCTGCTGATGGGCCCCACCTCACGGATTTCTGTGTTCAGCTTGAGAATTCGGTCGCCGAGGTCCATCTGGGTGAAGCTCTCGTCGGCCGCGATGGTGTCGATCTTTGTAAACTGGTGCTCCTTGAACTTGACCGAGTGGTCGTCATCGGACTCCATGTAATACAGGTTGAAGGTCTCCTTGCAAGTGCCCAGGACCAGGGGGATGCTGTTGCAGTCCCTCAGGGTGAACTTGAGCTCCACATAGATCTTCTGAGCCGAGTTGCGCGGGATCCAGTTTGTCCGCAGCCAGTTGTTCTGGCTGTGATCCATGACATTGCACACTTGGTAAGTTCTGATTGGAGTGTAATGCTCGTCAACACCACTAATCTCTTCCCACTGGATTAAGAAATAAAAAAGAAGAAAAGAAAATGTTTTAAGATTCATGATTACACCAATAAAATCACATTTGGAGCAAAAGCTGTGAAATCGTAAAAAGAACTTTGCCTGGACATCACTGTAAAATAAACAATAAAGTCTGGTTGAACTTGTGCTTACTTTTTTCTTATTAAAACACATGAACATCTTAAATGAACACAGAATTCACCATTAATAAATCAGTTTTTACCAAGTTACTTCAAGGGGGATGAAGGAGATGGTACAGCTGTTTTGCATCACTAAAAACCTGTGGTTTCCTAAACAATAAGCAGTGTTGTCCTTTCAATCACAATTCCATGTCTTCACAAGAACTACACTCACCTCAAACAGAAGAGATCCTCAAGAACAACACAAATTTGCACTGTTAGAACCAGTTTTATTTCGAAGATTAAACAAAAGCCAATGGCTCCAGCTGAAATTCCATACAGTCACAATAAAATGTTACAGTTTTACATCTATTCAAAGCATAACAATTGATTTTCCTTGGAATATATTTACTCTGGACAAACAATAACTGGGTTGAGCTGAACTAAGAACTGCTACCAATTTACCCTATCTTGATTAATTGGTTCTTCTGTGGACTACGTAGGCCACGACACTAGAATGGTTTTTGAAGAACACAGGGCCATGATTTGTTTTTACAGCAGCCATCAGCTGAAAAACTCTCTTGCCCCAAAACATGAAGAAAGGGACTACCTACTTGTGAATTACTCACATACCAATCCTATCGGATTTTCTAAAGTCACACTGTCCAGAAAGGAACATTTACCAACCACAGGGAAAAAAAAAAAAAACCAAACAAACAAAAACTCCACGACAAAAACTTGGAGAATTACGTTTGTTGTCAGAAATCAGTGCTACCCCTGAGGGAAGGAGACAAAGAACTTCTATCAGAAAAACATCTTCCCTCAAAAATCAAGTCACATCAATTTCCTATTTAAGATCTCAGTTTAATAATTACTTGTTTTACACAAGCAGGAACTTTTGCTGCAGGACTTTAGTGTAGTGCAGACAGTAGGAAAGGAAAGAACTATTCCCACTATAAAGACAAAAATCATGGTGCAGAAGAGTTTACACTTTCTTGGGTTTACAATGCGTGGATATCACGCACACATACAAAGCAAGGAGAAAACCCCATGGCCATATCAGAGTAGCATCTGAGAGTTCTCAGTCTCAACCCGCTGATTTAAGGAAGTTTTGATCTGACTAAGAGCTGGTCTGCACAATGAAATTGTCCACACACCACTGAAGATGTGATTTTAAATCACATTATTAAACCAGCAGATAAAAGCAGTGTAAATACTCTTCCTTTAATTGAAACCAAGTTTAATGGAGTTCACTTTACAGACCTGACTATACACAAGTTTTATCTCTTCCTGACTAGTTCAGCAGAGTTTAAAACACAATCTTGGATGTGTCTACAGCAGCTGATACGCTGCAGCACGCCACAGCAGGATCCACTGCCAAAAAGAGCCAGCAGTGCAGGGACTTTCTGAATCAAAATTACCACACTGGAGCTCGTGGCCACTTGAGAGCTTGGCACCAACCACACAAGCATGAGCTGCTGCCTGCAGAAGAGACAGCTGGACCCTGGCTCCCAGTCTCTGCCAACTTCCCAGAAGTGAGGGAAGGACTCTCCTCTGACAGATGTCCCTGCACAAGCACAGGCACTGAGCCAATGATCCAACGCTGCTGCAAAGAGCCCCTCAGATGCCATCACTGCCTCCAGTGAAGCTGCATGCACTGGTTTGTCTGGAGCTCTTACCTGGACAAATAAATACTCAGTAACAACACCTGGATGAAACTAGGTAAGATTATATAATGGAACTAAATAGTACAGACATTTTAAGCGGCTCGCACTGATTCAGAAATCATCTAGTGATTATCATTTCCATATAATTTCTAATCAGTTCTATTTTAAATGTCCAGTGGGAGGTAGAGACAAAACCAGGAACTTGCAGAGTTTAAAATATCTCCACAGCAAGATGTTAGTTTTCTGAACAAGCCTGATAGTAATTCTTTTTTGCCATAAGCTTCTTATCCAACATGCTTACACGGACTTTTGAATGTAGATGTAGGACTTACATGACAGAGGTAGCATCATTACTATGTTCTTCACCTAGAAGCTTCAATTAATAATTTCATGCAATTATCACTTCAATAATTTTCAATGAAGATCAAATTGCCTAGAAGTCTGTGTCAGTCCACCTTCATAAACAACAAAGTTTTAAATCTTATTTAATGCTGAAGCATTGCTGAAGGGCAACACCACTCTCACACTGGGTGCTAACTTGACTAAAATATTTTAACACTTATAAAATTGTGGAGATTGCAGCTATTGCCTTAGAAAAACAAGTAAGTCACCAAAGCTACAGGAGGAGCATCCAAATCACAACACGTACCAGATTCAAATACATTTGGGAATTCAATAACTATTATGATCAAAGTAAAAAGCAAGCAGTACATTTGCACTGCTCATACATTGCAGCTCTTCCCAGTAAGCTTCTGTATTGCCATCTCCACTTGATCTTCATGGTAAATAGACAACCAAGAACATTGAGACAATTTTCACTCCATGACACATGAGCTTCTTCTGTTGAGGTTTCTCAAACACTCATATTCGTGCTTGTTTTAATTTTTATTTCTGTAAGTCATGTTCAGCTTGCTCTAGGAAGTTGCAATAGTTACAAAATTTTGTAAAAAAATAAATAGAATAAAAAATATGGACAGGGGAGAGAAAATACAACAAAAGACTTGTGAGTCGAGATAAGGAGAGGGAGAGGTCACTCACCTCTTACTGCCACAGACAAAACAGTCCCAACTTGGGAAAATTTGCTTAATTTATTATCAATCAAATGAGATCAAGGTAATGACAAATAAAAACAAAATCTTCAGTAACTCTGGTCCGTGGAGCATTACACTGCAGAGATGTTTCAGCTGGAATTTCTTTCAAAACTGTACAAAACTAATGGATATTTATCAGTCCTGGCTACTGTTAGAGAGGAAATTAATAGCCAAGTCCTAAATTCTGGAATGATGAAATGACAGGACTATCCTCCTAGAAATCCAACAGGAATGCTAAATTCAAAATTTTTTAGGAAGATGTTTATTAAAAAGTGTCAGGGACTCTATGACAGAATGGTGTGAGGCACAATTTCTGAATTCATAATATTACACAGTTATTTATGTCATATTCCCCTGATGCCTTTGGGCACCTTGAATACTTCTGAAACATGTCCAGAAATGCCACAGGATCACTCCCTTCCCAGCATGTAACTTGGCTTTTGGAAAATGTTCTTTTGTTTGCTTTTCACTTCTTAACATCTTCTTTGGATACTGTTAACGACAGGAGACAAGGGATTCCTTTCAGAAAAATCTCCAGATCCCCAGTGAGAGGGCCTAACTCATGTCTCTGAGTGACAAAGTTGGGCCAAAAAGGATTTTCTTCTCCAAGATCTGGCAGTGTGCTGGACTTATGACTTTGGTTTATTTCTTCCAATTTCTTTACAAAAGGAAATGTACAGCAGTGAATGTAGGATGTTTCTAGGATGTCATGAGCAGCCTCAAATAAAAAGCTCCTCCTCAATGTGGGAATCTAGGACATGAGTGATCTCAATTCTTTCATCCTGCCTGTGAAATCACTTTTTGTGTCTTTTTATCCATCATAATAATAAGAAAAAAATCTGAATTACAATAAGAAATGGAAGGATATTTTGAGACTTACAATACAATATATATGCAACTGTGTGATTGCAAAAAAACCCCATTTTTCCCTGTCAGCATCACACTGCTATAAAACTTTTAAACTACAAAGTATAAAACTCCAACTTGAGATGAGCAATAAAATAATTCAAGTCTAAATAAAAACCAGAACCTTCCCACATTCTATTTTAAAGTTCAACAAAATAGTAGCAGGATGCAGGAGCTCTGAAAGGTTGCTATTAATAAAAACCCTGTAATGACCATCTTACAGGAGAATGCATTCCAGACCAGCTCATCAGCATGGAAACTTTCCTCATAACATCACCAAAGATGCTGATTCAAGGCGCATAAATACCAACCAGCTGACATCAGAGGACAGAAAATCATCTGATTTGGGAGTTTAAGAAACTTTAAAATTACCATGGAATTTTTTTTTCTACATTTGACATTCAAAAATCAATGAAATTACCTCCTGTCACCAGCTCTGGCCACAGATTTTATTTTCAGTTTTTTCTAAGCTGCAAATGAAAGACTAAGTCGCATTGCAGGAGTTTTCTGATTAAGTTATACACACAATGAAATGTTCATATCCATCACATAAACATAGACTAAAACATAGACTTTGGTAGACTCACAGCTTCACTCTAAAACTTGGGTTTCTTCATAGCTAAGCAAAAGTGTTTCAGAATTACAACCAAGACAAAATATTAATATTTTGTCTGTTGAGTGCTCAGGTGAGAAGCTCATTAAGAGTATCCAAATACTAAACCTTCCCAAGAAAAACTGAGGTCTATCATTTTACCACACAACTAGCTCCAAATGTATCCCAAATTATCCAAACCAGTCAGATCTGTTTTCCATGCACTTATGCTTCTGAGTTTTAAAGAAGGGGGAAGGAAAATAAAATAAATATTATCGTACATAACTGCCTTACAGCAGCTAAGCACACATAAACAATACTGAGAAAGCAAGAGCACATACCCTACCATAGGAACACTAAACTAATACTTAAAACAAACCGCATAAAAGCAAGGAAAGCCATCTTTTTCCCCCATCTCTAACTGGCAGACAGATGAGTACTTCGTCACCAAATTTTTAAGAACAGCTGATTCTCACCCTTCAGCAGGCAAAAGCCTCTTAATCACAGTGAGGTAAAAAGGTCACCACAACAAGGAAAACATTTGAGTTCCTAACAGACATCTAAATCCAGCATTCAAACATCCACTCAGAGCTTGGACAAGCAAAGCATTTACAGCTTCATTTTTTTCCATAGCCTATATATCTCTGGGAGAAGCAGATTTCAATCTTATTTATTTCACAGGTCAAGCAGATTTTCTGGGAAGTTCTCAACACAACAGTCCCCATGACTGAAATCTGTACTGAACAATAATTTGTATAAAAGCACCTTTCCCCACAAGCATTGAATAAACCAGGTAAGACTCAGCCTCTTAAGTGTAGTTGTTTCAGAGATGGAAATTTAGCCAGGATGCACCTCACCCATGGCTGTGGGTGTGGCAATCTGGTGGAAAAAAAAAAGTGTCTTCAAGAAATTATAATCAGAAGTTATTTCACACAATGTTAGATATGACGATCTGCTTGTAATAATCTTCTGTAAATTTTTAATAATAACACAAATAAAAAGTATCAGGATGTCCAGCATCATCCTCTGCTTCACCTAAAGCACTACTTAGCATCTAAAACTGGATGTAGCCACACAGGCAGTGATGGCAAACTTCTACAAACCAATAATCAGGACACAGACAATTAAAAATTGGAAGAATACACTTCTCCAAACTATTTGCTGGCTACCTAATCAGGAAGATATCCCTTGCCCACATTTATCCCTCAGTTTTCTAATATATAGATTAGGAACAAATTAATAGAGGGGCAATATTTTTGTTACTATTTTAGTTATTTCTTGTACTGTAACAAAGAGTCAATGATGCCTTCATAAAAAAACCCCAAGCATTAGCAAATGCTTTTGAAAGTATCAGCAAGCAGGAATTTTTAAGCATGAAACCATTACTTAAATGGGAAAACAGCACCACAACAGAGAAAGTGAAAAACATCTGTGGCACCAGAACACTTAAAAATTCACATTTGAAAAGCCCCTGCAGTTTGTTGCTTTGTATTTGCCAGCAAAGCACATAAACAAAAAAAGTATTTACATCAAAATGCACAAAACAGGTGCATAATACAGCATTTCCTTGCTAGCCAGTCTTTCAAAACAATGTGTTTTTACACAATGGCTTTTCCTAGAGAAATCCCAAACCACCCCAAGTTCTCCTGTTGTCATTAACACGACACTCAATGTACAGTGAAATTCAGTAGTGTTGTGCTGAATGTAACTGTAAAAAGCACCAGCTGGCTGTATTAGAAATGGCATCCTTCCAGGTCTCAAATGTCTTATTTATACACAATGGAATCCTTCCAGCTGTTTAATATTTAGGGCTAATAAATATAATTGGCAGTACTACTGCACAAGGGCAAGGAACACAAATACATATAAAACTACTTCCCAACAGAAAGTCTCATTTGTTCTTACATGATTAAACCAAAGAGGGATACAGAGTTCTGAGCAAATTTTACATAGCAGACTTTTTTTTTCTTTAATTTAAACAATATTTGCTTGCTTTCTAAGTGCAAAACTGAGGAGAAAAAAAACAATCCAGGCATCTTTTCCTCCAGCTGCTCCTGGAGCAATGTTTCCTTCAACCAGTGCCTTGCACAGGCCATGAACAAAGATAAACTGGCAAGGTGGGAAGACAAGAAACAGCAATGCTGGATCCAGAAAACAGCCACACCACATCAGCCAGCCCAGAAGTGAGGCTTATTCCCAATTCTGTGCAGGACAACTTCACCCCTCAGGAGCAGATTAGCCCCATACTGAGCGGGAAGTGAGCACAGTGCAGCTCAGAATGCAGCTTTAAGAGTTGCCCTGGGAATGTGCTGTAAGATTTCTGTCCCTATTTCCAGCTTTCCAGCAGATTTGATGGTGGCAAGGCCACCACAGCCTTGTTACCACAGTGACACTGCAGCAGGCTCCTGCTGAATGAAACAGCCTCCCTCCAGCTCCAGGGCATCACCAGGTCCAGGGAGCTGGGCTTTTCTACAGCCACCTTCACAGACTGAAAAAAGCCTCCAACACAACAAAACCCTTTAAGATCACAATGCTGGATGTAATCCTGCACATAAACGTAAGAACTGGGACTCTGCCCCTTCTGAAAGACCTTGATTCCACCAAAATCTTCAACTCCCTGGCACAACCCAGATGTAAAACTAATCTAGAAATGGAAACCTTTAATTTGGGTGAGTGAAACACAGTTAATGCTTCATAACTTCATGTGAGGGAACAATTTAATTTGAAAATTCAAACAACTTCCATGACAGCTGGAGCCCACAATCAATTCCATAAAAGGCTGCTCAGTGTAATTGCCATAATTTAAAGGTATTTGGGTTGTTTTTGGTTTTAACTTTGGTCATATGGCAACGTTCCTTTTTTGATATCCTTATGCTGGGCAGTTACACACTCACATATCTCCAAGCTTCCATCTTTAGCATCATTTCTTAATAACAACTTGAAGAGGCTTCCTTTTCATTCATCAGTTCATGCTTTCATTTAAAACTGCATTCTTTAGTAGAGGTATTTCAATTACACTATGATATTCTTCTAAGTTTTCAATAAAACTCATTTTTTCCTCCTGAGGTTGCGTCCTTATTCCTGTAGAAGGCAACACACCTTAAAGAAAACAACACCTGAAATCCTGTCTCAGCCATCATACCTCCCCTTTAATGAGGGCAAGCCAGAAATAGTTATGAACATACCTGAAAAGCATAATATTCACAATATTGTTTCCTTCAATCCCTTGCTTGGGAAGTGCTGCAAAAAATGGCAATAAATAAAAATAGCACACGTACTACTTTTTAAATATAGCTATCATGTAGGGTCTTGAAAATTAAGCACATGCTAAAATCAGACAAGAGTCATTATGCTTAAAAGGCTAAGTTAAAAATACCTCCAAAAAGGTGATTATTCTTTTGTCAACTGCTGAGTCAAAAGAGAAATGGTAATTATTATATTTTTACTGTAACTGTATGGAAATTAATTTCCTCACCATACAATTAGGAAAAGTTAGTTCTGTGCACATATTTCCAGTTATTCTAATTGAAAAATGTGTAATACAGGAAATCATATTTCACTGACATTTCATATTTTCTAAAGATAAATTTGTTTCAGTTGAACAAGAAGAAAGTAATTAGACTGGGAATTCTGGAGATAGTCCAGATACCTTCTCAACGTCTGGCTAAGATGCTCTTGATTTCTCAAGGCTCTAAAACATTATTAAACAATTACTTTTCCTGTGTCAAGCTAGGGATGAAAGAAGAACTCATGCCTAATTTAATATGAGAGAAATAAACAGAAGTAACTCAACCCGGATTCTAACCAAAGACTCTTGAGGAGAAATGGCATTAACTGATTTTCATAGTTCTATACTGTAGCAGCAAATTGGAGAAACACCATCCTCTAAAAACTCTCTGTTATTTGACAAATTGTACACACTGGGATCTGCAAAAAAAGTATGCCACAAAAACATGTAGTTTTACCTGTAGAAACAAACAAACAAAAAATAAACCAAAAGCAACCAACCATAAAAAAGCCCCAAAAAGTTAATCATACTTTTATAGCTGTCAGGGTCAATCAATTCCAGTCCAGGGTAAACAGCAGCTCATTAGATAAAACAGCTCACAAACACACAAACAAACACTTGAAAATAATAAATCTGGTCACACATCATTGCAAGCCCAAGGAGGAGCCAAATGTCTCTTGGAATAGGACACATCCAATATAAAAGGTATTGTCATATTTGAGAGAAGCATCACAAAAAACCTCAAATTCCAATCTCATTAAATAGGTATATTTGTGTACTTGCTCTGTGGGAGGTTGAGAGACATTAGCAGGAACAGAAATTCCTGACCTATAATCCTACCCACCAAATTCCTCCATAGGGCCTTGTATGTAAATATGAGGCTTAAATTTCATTTTTGAGATTACTATGGTACAGTGGAGCACAAAGTGCTTCCAGAAATCCACTACAATAAGTATTATCAGTGGTATCAATACCTAACTGCAGAGATTAAAGATAATTCAGAGAATTACCCTAAAGACTGCTCATTAATGCCAAAAATACTTCTATAGCTTACATTTATTTGCTCAAGCTTCATTTCTTTGTCATAATGTTGGATATAAACACACTCAGTTGTTCTGCAGTGTAATTTGTGTATTCAAACATTCAGAATTGCCTCACTTTTAGGTCCTGTGGTTAAAAAAGAAAGTTAAGTTTGCACTACTCTCAGTAAGACACTGATTATCTCAAAAATGTAAACAACTGCACAGGAGAGAGGTTTGTTATTTTTTAACACAAAACACACTAAACAGAAGCCTGCTGGAAGTGTGCATCAATAAATGTGCGTTTGACTCACTTCTCTGCATTTGGGACTGCAGAGAGAAAAAAAAATATCAGACAAGGATTTCAGTGTTTTATTTATTTTGCTGAATTGTGGCTCCAGAGGTGAAAGTTTACACAGAGCCAGAACACAATGAGCCCCTGTATTTGCCATCCAGGTAGCCTTGCAGGAGTAACCACGGGGTCTTCCTGACAATGACCTCCGCAGGAATGGGTGAATCACAACCCAAAGGAGGAGACAAACCACTCTATCTCATTCTCCTGCTCTTTTCCCGCCCCAAGGTCAGCGACTGTGTCCAATTATTTATGTTTCTGATAAAGACTCAATTTCAGGACTCTCAGATAAGGCCATCGCAGACTTTCTGGGTGAGTTAAGTCTTTGAAGTCCCATAAACCAGAGATAAAAATTACATTTTAATATACTTGGTTAGAAAAGCTACCACGTGTACGCAACACACTCTCAGATCTTCAGCTTCAGTCACTTGCTTCCCACGGTGCAACTGAACATGTTGTGAGAGTGAAATTCAAAGCCCACAAAGAACCTGAGCTATCAGGAATCTTTTCCATTGTTGGAATCACAATTCTCTCCTAGAAGATGGATGAGACCTAGAGAGAAACCCAGGACATGAAAACACTTGGAATGTGCTTCAAGCCACAGGAAACAGGAAAAATCGAGTATCACTGCTGATTTATAACCCATGAAATGCAGCCAGTAACACAGATTTACTGATAGGCAATAAAGTTCAGAAGTGCATTTCAGAGTTGTTTCATATTCATATGTCCCAGAGCCAGCATCCCAACTGGGAATGTTTTGGGAAATGAGAACTCCAGCTCATGAACTGAACCCACATGGCACTTAGAGCAGCAGAAAAGGAGATGAAGAACATAAGAGGCTGATAACCAGAACAAGAAAAGTTCCATTTTTGAAATGATAATGAACAAAAATATTGCTGGTGAACCTTAGTGGTGCTACACCCAAAAGCAAAGGAGTAAGAAAAACAAACTGTTAAATAAACATTATCTTTGACAGCACCAAAACTCATATTCCATATAGCAACATTTCAAGTGTAAAGTTTAACATTTCTGTAATGAAAATAGCAACTTCTGCCCCAAACATACTAAAAATGAAGATTTGTTTATCGTTTCAACTGTCAAGAAAAAAAAATGTAACTAAAGAAACCCTACAATACACCTTTGAGCTCACAGGAGTATTTCATGCATGTGATATTAAATATACACTTTATGCCCAGGAGTTTTAGGCATTAATTTAGGCATTAAACATTCTGGAATATTCTAGACTGCTAATTTGAGATGGAATATTATTTCCTACTAAATGAGAAATTGTGCCTACTGTAATTACACTGCACCTATTTCACTCCATAGACAAGAACACTTCCAACAGAAAAACCATTTTGTTGCCATTACTGATAAGACAGCAATTTACTTACACTGAATACAAAAAGTCAGTGAAAAACCTGAAAAATCATGCCTCACATGCCTGGATATAATTTAGGCACATTTAACATTTAATTCACTATTTAGAGAGATTTTGGAAAGAAAATAATAAAATACAATTTATATGCCTACTTATACCACAGTTTGAGAAGAAATTGCTTAGACTTAGAACTTCTGCTAAATATAATTATGTGGGCAGAGAGTCCAAGAATTTAAAAATGTAAGAACTCTTTTTTTTAAATAATAAGGCATAACTTTTTATTATAATAGTCATACTCTATGTACCACATATTGTGTACTGTAATTTCTCTTTTTAATTTAATCACTTTTGAACTCTATAAAAAAATGATAAATTGTATTGCTCTTCCCCAAAAGGCAAGGAGATTTTTCCAAGTAGAAAGAAAACAAATACAGCTTTTAGGGAAATATAAAGAAAAAAAAAATTAAAGTATCAGAAGCATCAGAGGGAGAGGAAAAGTGGGGGAAAAATGATGTGAGGCTTACTAGATGAGAAAGAATGGAAAAAGCAGGCACTGCAAACATAGAAGTGGGAGTCTGTACCAGAACTATCCCAGACACTTGGAAATTTGGGGAAGAACCAGAAAGATGAAGATCTGGAATCAGCAAGCAGATATAACAGAGGCCAGAGAGAGAGAGAGTGAAGCAAATTCATGCAGCTTTCCAAACGCTAGGAAGGCAACTCCTAATTAAATCAGAAGGCTGTGAAGGTGACAGAATACAGAGGCAATATAATCATGTTTTTGGAGTCAAGCTGC
The DNA here is from genome assembly GCA_013399225.1 of Rhipidura dahli. Taxonomy (NCBI): domain Eukaryota; kingdom Metazoa; phylum Chordata; class Aves; order Passeriformes; family Rhipiduridae; genus Rhipidura; species Rhipidura dahli. The sequence goes on from VXAC01002173.1 coordinate 193,982, forward strand.
ACTCTGACTACAGCAAGCTGGATACCTCCACATGCAGAGCATGACAATTTAAATAAGAGCGGCAATTTACAACACTCAAGATGGGGTATTTTGGACATGAGCTTGTATTATTCAAGATGGTCCAACACTGTGTTCTAAGGCATAAATTAAAATTCTCTCACTGCCTTTGAGAAATCACCCTGTCTGGCTAAGGCAGATTAAAACAGCACAAACAAATACCTGGCCAAAATATTCTGATGTCTTTTTGTTGTGAAGAGTACAGAAATGTGCATCTGACCTCTAGGCATCCCATGGAAAACTGATTGAACTTGAACAGTAAGTGAAGTCATGGCCCTACACAGCTCAGCTGCTGATTCTGCTCTGCCCTACTCCTACCTTCTCTTCTGCTCCCTGAATCAGCTTTAAAGTGTCCATATTGAGAGCTGATGAGAGGAAAAATCCATCTGCGTGTCAGCCTAGCAAAAACACACCAAATATAGAGCAAAAGAAAAAAAAGTAAACAAACAGCCCTAAATGAAAGACACAGAAGTGGCTGCTATGATCAACAATCATGAAGTGTTAATGCCAGTTCCTGGGTCAGGACAGGAAGAGAGGGATGGGGACTAGGGGAATCCTGAGGAGCCAGAGTCTCGTCAGCCTCCATCCCTGAGGAGATAACTGGGGAAGTATTCCTGGGAATCTTTTCCCAGGAACAAGGAAACCATGAGGAAGAGTCAGCACAGTTTCACCACTTTCTCCCATAACACACTAACAGAGAATCTGTTGAAACACAGACAAGCTGAGAAGACAGGGAGGTGAACTGAAACTGCACAGCCAAGTTCAGGAGGTTGTGATCAGTGGCACAGGCTCTGGCTGGAGGCACCCTGAGAGTCCAGTCCTGTCCAACAGCCTCACCAATGCTCTGGACGATGGGGCTGATGCACCCTCAGCAAGTTTGGGAGACAAAACTGGGAGGAGTGGCCAATGTGCCAGAGGGTCGTGATGCTATTCTGGGCCACCTGGACAGCCTGGAGAAATGGGCTGAGAGGAACTGCAAGAGGTTCAGCAATGGAAGTGCAAAGTCCAGAAGCGTGGGGAGGAACATACTTAGAACTTATACTTGGGAAAACTAGATTCCTGTGCTGCATCATCAGCTCACTATGACCCAACAAAAGCTGATTGCTTTGGTAAAGAGCCAGCTAGAGCCATGTAATTGCTTTCTAGACTGTTTCCACTCCATCCACTGCAGCAAGGAGGCAGCAGCAGATCCAGCACTGCTGCTTTCCTGCATTATTTACAGCCACCTCACTGTGGTTCTCAGGAGAGCACCCCGTGTCTGGCACAAACCATTTGACCGTGCAAGTGAAATTGTCCATCTCAGCAGCAGCAGCAAGCACAGCACAAACCTCAGTGAAGCAGTCCCAGTCTGCAGGTGATTTAAGGTTAAATCAGTTCCTTGGTAGCTGCACCTTGCAGCATCTGTGTATGCACACAGGTCACCAAGTCACTTCTTTAAATTATGATGCGAGAACTCCCATTTCAGCCAAGCATGAGAAAGCAGAGTGTGCCCTGAATACCTGTGCAAGGCCTTTTGTTCCTACACAAAAGCACTTTCCCAGACACCTTCTGTGATTCCTCAGACCCAGCCAACACTTTCTATTCCTAAAGCCTGCAGCCTAAGGGCCCTGTCTCCTCCATCAGCACGGAAGGTATCCCTCAATCCTGAGATTTCTATTAACTATTTCCAGGCTATACCCAGCACCCACTTATTGAAATAATGTTAATTCAATCATGAAAGCAATTCTGGGCTGACTGCACACATGTGATCCAAGGAGGGATCAAACAAAGCTATGTCACAGAAATGACCTAAAATACATGCAAGTATTTCTGGTATGTGGTCATAAAATACAGCACTAACTTAAAATTGAAGATTTAGATAGGATTAAAATTATTTAGGATGCACTAAATGACAAAGAAGATGAGATTTACACAATAAAGGCAGATTAGCTATGGAAAAAGGAAGAACTCTCAGAAATATCTACCCTACAAAGTAGGTCACCTAAAGAAAAAAAAAAAAAAAGAAAAGTTTAATGTTCCTGAGAGTGAGGTAATGGCACTTTTTTTGTAGCAGACAAGTTCAGGGGAAAAGTATTTTTACTGTTACCTTCAGTATTTGAAAAGTGGTAGTACTGAGAAGGACCAGTTCCACTGTGAAAGGCATAATAGGAATAGGTAAGAATGACTCATCTCTGCCCATAAAAGGTTCTGTTTGAATGCTGGATGCTATTTTACAGCACAGATTTGACAGACAGCGCCCCATGCCTCTCCACAGTGAATTATAAGGGCAGAAAGAATACAACATTTCTCAAAACAGAAGTTCATGTTTTATCAGACTAAACAGTATCTGTAATATCCTGGTTTAAAATAACTACAAATCAGAAAATTCAAGTGGACTTTTCTGTAACACTCAAATATAAATGTCTGAGCAAAGAAATGGACTGAGTCATCCTTTAATGACATTATTTTCTGAAAATAGACACCTTAGCTAAGAAAAGGGCAATCAAAATTATACAGAAATTCCAGTCTTTGCCTGCAGTAGGGGAGAAAAGTTGAAACAAAGTGTCTTAAGAACATTTACTGAAAAGCATTGTTGGCTTTCATTGGCTAAAAAACAAAAAGCAAGAAAGACTGTTGGAAAAAAAAAAGAATATTTGGTGAGGTTTTTTGTCTTACACCTGGAAAGGAAAATATAAAATACAGCACAGTGTTAAACATCTATACAAAACCCCCTGAGATCCAGGAAGCCATACCAGTTTAAGTTAACCTGTGCAATTTTTTGGTTTTACTTAGCCAAAAAGTTTCAAACAATCCAAAATCTTACTCTTTTCCTGCAGGAGTACAACACATTATTCAGCAGTCATGTAAAAAAATTTAAAAATGTATTGATCTCCCTGAAAGCTGGTAACTTCTGAGCACAACACATTGCAACATAAGGCAGGAAACAGGGAAAGAAATATTCCCTGTGCTAATTTTATGTCAGCCCACCCTCACTGTTCCATCCATTTTCCAGTGAGGAAGAACTGGTTTCCTTAAGACAAACTTCTTGTGATATCCTGTTGGGTTTATCTCTGCTTTTTTTTCTGCTCGGTCGCCCCTTTTTTTTTAAAGAGAGGAGTGTGGGACAAGCACAACCTGGCAGCTCCCAGGTGACAGGAACCATTTGCCTGCTTGCTGGGACAGCAAAGCCCCTTTTGAGTCCACTCTGCACAAACAGACCCCTAACAGCCCTGCAATTATCAGTAATTTCAATCAAGTGACCAATGGAAAGGTTAACTTGGAGAAAAAGAAAGCATGACAACTAATTAATGTGTCAAAGTAGCGCTCTCTGTTCTGCTAATGAAGCTTTAGGAAGGACACACGTGTGATTTTTCTGTCCAGGCTTGAGGAGCAGCACTGAGTTAATTTAAATAATTGCATTTTATTTACCTGGGTGCCAACAGCACCTGAATACCTCTGACAGTGTTCCCCCTCCTGCCCAGCATCCCTCCTGTGCCATGGTAACTCAAAATAGCTGAGGTTGGACAACCCCACAACGAGCTCCTGGCATGGCAAAGGACAGTGGGGATACAGGATGAACGACCACATTTATCTGCTTAAGGTCATATAAAAGGCACTTTAAAAAACCCAACAAAAACCAGAAAAAAAAGGCCAAAAAACACAAAACCCAACCAAACAAACACAAAAAGACAAATCACCCCCAAACAAAACAAACAAAAAGACCCAGACAACAAAAAACCCAAAACAAAATAAAATCTATTACCTAACACCCCCCGACACACCCCACCCTCTGTGCAAATGTTGAAATGCATAAAAGATAACCTCTGAGGCAGCTATCATCACGCTGTGACAGCTTCAGACACTAAAAATAAATAAGTTTATTCACTACAAAGAACATGTTCTTCTCCTCAGAAAAGCTTCTTATTTACACTCTCCTTCCATCTGGGAAGAACCAGTACATTGTTCAATCCTGTTGCCTCAGAGAAATTATAATTTTCAGTTTGTTTTTATTGGGAGAGGACTACACTGCAAAAAAATAGTAATAATAAAAAAGCAATAAGTCTAAGTTACATGAAAATCTGCCACAAAGTATTTTCCCATTGCAAAACAAAACCCATATGAAATACAGTTCAAAAAACATTCAAAAAAACCCCAACAAACTTTCTGCCTCTTCTTACTCAGTGTAAGAGCACTCACTTATTTCCCTCAGAAAACATCTTTCACCCTGATTAGTTTATATTACAAAACAAAACCCACATCAAATAAATTGAAGTGACTAGTGAAGAGTAATTTTATAGGTAAAGAGTAACATACTCTTGCTCCTATGACCACATAAAAATTCACTTAGTTTTAGGACCACTGAAGAGTCTTTCCAGGCTAAATTATTTACTTTTTTACATCTGGTAAGCTTCCCATTTCATTACATTGAAAATTCTACATTTTTTTCTAAATGGCTGCAGAAGAGAAATAGCCCTTTCTGCTGAGCTCAGGATTCAGTTCTTTACTCCAGAAAATAAGTTTAGGCCTAAAAAGCTGTAAGCTCTCAAATCCTTGCACAGCATCGCTATTTCTGTGAGGGGAAAAAAAAACCCAAAACCAAACAATGAAACCTCAGTTATGGTAAGTTCAGTTCTCACCCAGAATCACCTCTCTGGGCAGCAAGTGAGCCAGCTATGAACACATGAACAGAGGAACTTGACTATGATCAAAAATCTCCAAAATATTTCTTTTTTATGGGCTGGGACAAAAACCAGCAGAATTGAACTGCTACAAACCCAAAGCTAAGAGAGCAAACCAGATTTTAAGAGAAAACATGGACACTAGACTGATGGCATTGCTTTGAAGGCAAGAAGCCACAGGACATTTGTAGGCAATATGTGGTTAGGATGTCAGTCTAGAGAAAATAAAAATCACCTATTTCTGCCACTTGTGGAACAGGCTTTGTGATTCTGTGCAGATGGAACCACTTGAAAGAGCTGACAACCTGTTTTTGAAATTATTTTACTCCTTCCAGTTTGAAAAAAGGGCATTCCTCCAGTGCTCTAACCATCATCATCACTTAAAAATTCCTGCACTATCAGCTAACACCTTCAGCTCCCAGGAAACACTGCCCTTGCCCCATCTCCCATGGAACATCCAGCAGAAATGGGAAGCAGGGACAAGTCAAGAGGCTGCATTTACCCTGCAAGTCAAAAGCTCTTGACATGGTAGAAAACAAATGTTAGGCTGATTCCAGAGCTGCAAACTCTTAACTAAAAAGCTTGGAGCACCTACTGAATCCTCGAAAAATTATGGGAATAAAGAAAATAACATCATTTGTCACAAAGGCACTGAAATATCAAACAACTGAATGGTCTTTGAGAAGTGGAAATCCAACTCTGCTCCAGAGTACACACACATGGCAATACCATCTAATTCAGTGGTTATACATCTTTCCCACAGAACCTATGAGTTCAAGAAGAGTGGGCAATCCTGATGAATGGCAAGATCTGGATTTTGATACTCCTGGAGAGAGACAGTTTGAAAATCATATTCCAGTTTCTGGCCACAGATCAAGGGTCCCCTTGATTTTGTACAGTGGAATGCAGCATCATCTTAGATCTATGTTAGGACACCTGGGTCAGCTGCAGCTCACCAGCCACGGGAAAAGGCAGAATCCAGAATGAGAAAGGCAACAAGAGAGGCTCTGAGCAGTCTGACTGCAACCAAACCTTTGCTCAGGCATTCATTCATTTGGCATTTCACCCGGCAGCCTCAGGACTCAGGAAGAGCTTTACTTCTGGCATCTTTGGGCTTTAATATAAAAATGACCCATGCTAGTTAAATATTTTGCCTGAGTGAACAACCTTCAAGATGCATAGGCAGTGACTCAGCATTTAATACTTGAATTTACTTTTTCTAAAGTTTCTGGACTAAAGGCTCTGAACATAGAGTTATTCCCCATGTTTTCTTTCCCCAGCCTCCTCCCACATCAATACCAAGCAGCAAATCCAGAGACCACTGAGATGAAAGAACAATCAAACAAAAAAATTCAGTGATTTTTAGGTAATTAGGACACAGCCCTGAGAGGTGTTTACAAGGAAAAAAATGTGGTCATGAAAAGATATTATCACAGCACAACTTCTCTTAGGAACAGGCATTTTGCTTGGATAGGCTAAAAACTCCTCTAGATCCATATATTGGGCATGCCCAACATAGTAGAGCTCACTGGCCAAAGAGGTGCAAGTTTCTAGTGCAATATTAGGATTGGCACTGGAAAAATCACTTTAGAAAAGCATTAATTACATATAAAAGCAGAAGGTTAAAGACTATCTACAAGTTGGAAAGCTTCCTATACACCTCCTGTTCAAGTTTTCAGAGAGTTTAAGGTCCAATCAAATGCATAAAAGGCCTGCCACCAAGAAACTCCTCTAAAACACAACATGTGCAGCAGCAGTCCACAAGCTCCACAATTTAAATCCTCATTGTAACAATTTTACCTGAAGCACATGCAGAAGTGAATAAACATATCAACTCTCAGGTTGTCTGCTCTCCCACTAAATTTACACCTTGCATTTCAGTCTCAAAAATCTTTCTTTAGAGCCACCTTTGTTGCAGAGAACTTGACTCACAATATTACAATATCAAGGTAGTGAGTAGAAGCCAAATAATCTCTGGATTGAGAGACTGCTGCTCACAGCTCAGTTATGGAGTCACTGACCTGAGCACTACCATGTGCTCTGTTTTAACCAATTTATTAGGAACAGGTTTAGAACTACTAAACATTTGCTCCCTAGTCCAACAAGATAAAAATGTGTAGAAGTCCAGAAGGGCGTATTACTTAAAATCAACTTTTTCCCCTCTTCACTAAACACATCTAATTTCAAAAGAGTCTCGTGTCCACCTGCACCTAAGCTCATATAAAGTGAATTACATAGATAGAAATGATCACTCAAGCCAGAGAAAGAAGCAAACACCTCTGAAGACTTCAGAAGCATTAACTAAGCTACAATGCAGGAATCTGAACACAATCTTTTTGTTTCTGCTTCAGCTTTGCTCTAATAATGACACACAGCTGTATTTATGCTGCTGAATATTGACATAAAATGTGCCTGCAACCTGTGTAAGACAAGCAATGCATCTTGCTGCTTTAACATTAACTTTTGGCTCTGCTGACCTGAGTTTTCAAAATGTTCCACCTTAATACCCCCTTCATTTTCTGGTGGGCCCTGAATAGCTGCACACACAGCGTGCAGACCTGTTTCGTGTTCGCAGTGCTGGAATTCCTCGCTGCACTTTGATCACGGCCCAGTGAGTGGTAATTTTCTGTGCTGAACATGTCAAGTCAAAGAAAAGAAAAAACCAACAAGGACAAACTGTTCCCAGTCTCAGACATCTAAAAACAAAAAATCCACAGTTGCCAAAGTTATCTGCTTCTTATCAAGATCCATGTTTGGCACCAGATGCATTTGATTCATTCATCATTGTCAGTGCACTCGCATACTAATTATTTCAAATTGTTTCCTCAGGCAGAGGTCTAGCAAGCAAGCCAAAAATAGCAGTTATGAATAATTACGCATAATTTACCTCAAGGCCTGGGCCAGGCTATCATTAAAACTTCTTCTTGCCACCTGTGATCCCAACTAATTGTGGACTTTAAATTAGTTCAAGACTGCTTTTTTTTCTTTTTTTTTTTTTTTTTTTTTGAATAAAATCCCCACATTTACACTTCCTTTTANATACAATGCCCACATTTAACCTTCCTATTAAAAGTTTTCTGATGCTTTAAAAATTCCCAATAAAATGTCAACAAAGTTCCTTCTTTTTTAACAATGCCTTTGTATTTCACAGCCTGACAACAACTTTGCTAACAGGAAAAACTTCAGAGACAAGGTCAGCAACCTCACTTTAAGACACTGCCAGACAAGGTTCTAAGAAAAGCACAATTCCTCCTCCCCAACCTCAAAGTAAATCCTGATGCTCCAAAAGTAAAGCTGTTTCAGTCCCTAAAACTTTCCCTATTACATTTCTGACTCCTTAAGGCAAGAGGAGAACTTTCACAACACTGATATTTCATACAGCAACCAAAACAAATTGATAAAACACTTGCTCCTCCAAATGCAGAAGTATCTGTTTAAAGAGAGCAAACTCATTAATTTCAACAGGATCCAAAGTGAAGCTGTAGATGGTTTTGCAGAGCCTTATTTCCATTCATTGTAATGAATGTACCTATATTCTTGTGCTGCTTTACCTACTCAAATTACAGGTTTAAAATAAAAAAAGCTAAAAAAAAAAAAAAAAAGAAAAAGGAAAACCCCACCTGAATATTTCCAGCAGAAGAAATATGTATCTTATAAAAACCCAAGTGTATGTACCACTGATAATAAATTCTAAGCACTCTCCAGTTTGGGAACACAGCACATGCTGCATTTTGAGACAACAGAAAGTGTGTAACAGTAGCCAGAGATATTGATAAAAAATTACAAGTGCTGCCTGTTCATGAAAAACCATCTACAAATCCCTCCATTCGGGCACCCAAACATCAGACCTCTGATGATGTGGGACAAAAATATTCCACTGCTCAGTAAAAACAGTGCAAGACATGAAGGAACCAGGCCAGCTAACTTCTGAATCCTTTGAAGCTGAGGATATCTTTATGTACTTTCCTTATTCACAGAAAAAAAAAAAAAAAAACCCCAAAAAAACAACAGAGCAGAGATTTAAAAAAAGAAGAAAAAGTTCAGTTAAAATGTAAGATGTTATTAAAAAGAAAACACACAGAGGAAAAGATGAATTCAAGCTTTCTTCTGGAGAGCTTCTTCAAACATTAGTCACAAAATAGCTCTGCTATTAAAATCAGATCTTCCTAAAATAATAATGAATTTTACACAGATGACTCTAAAGCTGACACACACAATTCTGCATCAGCACCAGACTTCTGGCAGAAGACAAAGCAAGCTAACACATTCTAAGTTGGTGTTTATTAAGTTTCCTGAGAAGGAGAAGAAAAAATGACAGCAATGTCTCATCTCAATTGTGTGTCCAACTTCCCTGTGGTCAGTTCTCTGCTATGGACCTTCTACCTCTGAAGTCTGTTTTTTACCAGTCTGCTGGTGTTGGTTACAAGGAGTAAGGAAATGCTTTACAACTTGTAGAACAGATAACTCTAGAATAGATATGTCCAGGTCCTTCAAGACTGAATTAATACAAGTTCTGAAATTCAAGTGACCTCATCGACTTCTATTTTCCACAAGGAGAAAGCAAAGGCATAAACTCATCTTCCAGCTCTTTTCTGTCTATCACACACCCCCACAACCCTTCTGTGTGAGGTATTGACTGCTAAATGCTCCTCAAAGCACAAGTGTTTTTATTATTAACAACTTGAAAGCTTTGTTATAAGCAAAGTTTTCACAACTAAAACTAATAGGTAAACAAAATCCAGACATTGCTTAGAAGCTAATGAAATCTTACCATAAAACAAACTGATAAAATGGATTATACTACAAATTGCACTATAACACCACAGTCATCTTAAAAAAATTTCTCTCCGTAAATTTCATCTAAATAAGCACACTCATTTTTCCAACTATGATTGCACTGATGCTGTTGAATTTTTTCCCTCACATGACTCTATTTTTCTTCCAGACAATGCTGCACCCAAGCAGCTTTGCTTCATGTCTCTTCCATGTTACACCCTCAAATTGTCATAAAACATCTGCTTTGAGCAAAACAGCATCTAGAGAAAAAAAAAAAAAAGATAAAATCCTATTCACTACATTTACAGAAGGAGGCAAAAAACCACAGGACAATGAAGTATCAGGTATTTATGACAAAGTGGAACAAATTCAGGGATGCTGTGAACTGTGGTGTCAATTACACACAGCGAAACACATAATTCAGGGTGAAAAGAAACAAATAAGCAGGCTATCCCCTCACCCCACCCGGCTGTTTTATTTCATAATAGGACAGCAGACTGCCATTCTCTTTCCTAGGAACGCCTGGAAAATTGCATTCCAGTTCTGCGTGGCTCTGCTGCCCCCAGGAACCAGGGCCCAGCCCCAAGGTAGCTGCAGAGTGCCCAGGAGGGGACTGGGGCAGTTCACCCTTTGCAGGAAGCACAGGGGCAGGATACCCTGGGCAAAGGGACAAAACCCCACTCAAATGCAAAATCTGTCAGTGTTTGACCTTCAGCTCTTTGGGGTTTTTTATCTGCAAGCTAATTCTCCATTCTCATTTTTCCCCATCCACGCTGCAGGTCCTGAGTACAGTAAATCTTTCCTTTTTTTTTTTGGGATGTATAATCTCTTTTAATATCCTGTGCTCTCTTATCACACTGCAGTCCTCCCCTGTAATATATTGTCCATAATTTTGTCATATGATATGAATTTTAACAGCTATGGAAGTGATTGAAATACAATGCTAACCATTTTGTTTAGACAAATATATTCTAGGGAGGCTCCTGCTTGTTCCTGACACAGAAGCAACAGCTGGGCCATGCAAATTCAAGAACAGAAGAAAATTATTTTAGTCTCAAACTCCAGGTCATAAAAGACACAACACCAGTGATGATTGCTTTTGTGATTTCCTCTGATTTATGATACACATTGACTTGATCATTACAGGAGATACATAAGCAATTCAAGTCAAATACATGTAATTAAAATGCTAAGAACACAAAAATGTGATGTGACATTGTTACAGCTGATAAATATATCAACCATAAACATATCATGTGCATGGCCTATAGATGCTATGCCACAAAGAAGAATGAAAATTAAATACGGTTTTGTTGAGGTCTTACATAATAACATTATAAAAAGCACAGTAATCTGCCAAGTTAAAATGAAGCTCTTTTTAAAATGATCCAACTCACCCTTTGAAATGTTTAATTTTTGCTACATTTTCAGCTCTCTCCTCAGATAATTCCACACAAACAATTGTATTTGCTGAACTGTAACTCTGTCTTGGGTCAATTCCAGCTACGCTTCCAGCTGCTGAAGTAGTGTGGTGTCTTTTGAAAATTGCAACTTGTTTTTCATGTCCCCGCTTTCCACCTGTCACAGTGTTCCACTCCATGCAAATTCCATGGCACGCTCTTATGCAATGCTCACAATTAATGAACCCAATTTGTCACAAAACTCAAATATGTGAACTTTTTTGCTGCAAGTTACGCTTCTGACAGACCTTTGGAGAGGTCTAACGACATATCTTACACAAAACTCTGCTGTAACTGTAGGTCCAATACCCTCTTAAACTGAGTTAAGGATTATAGTGAAGTGTTCCTTGAACAATGGTTTTGAACTGAGCAACAAAAATTCCCTCCTCTTTCCTGGTACCCAATCTGCTCTTTACTAAGACCACCACGATAAAACAGCAACTCTTGTACTTTAGCAAGTGCCACACCATATTAACGGGAGATTAAAGAACGTCTGCTCAGAAGCACATTACAGAAAATCTGAAAATCAAGTCCAGGTACACACATTGTTTGCCTTCAAACATGAAGACTCTCTATATTTTTGAGACGTGCTTAATGATACAGAAAAAAACCCCAAAATTCAAAATTTAAAAGCTCAGGTGAAAACCTCATACCTCGGTAATTTTACTTTTTGTACCATGTGATTAAAGTTAACTCTTACTTCAAGTAAGTACTCAAGTTAACTTGATTAAAGTTAACTCCAGGCAACTGGCACAAATCACAGTCAGGAAACAGCAAACTAATTTCTCATTAAAAATTACTGTCTTATTCACCTCCTCATGCCCCCAAAAAACTCTCACTTTTTCTGCCAAACCCTGGCTAGCATTTTCTTTTCTAATTTTTTTTTTTCCAAAGAGATCACGCTAGTGAGACATACAGTATCTATGCAATGCACACATTTCTCTTGCTATTTATCACTAAACAAAGATGATTAATTTCAGTTCAGAAAACAACAATATTTCATATTAACAAACTCTTTAGTTGAATAGAGAAGGGAGGTGGAGGGAAGATACTTCTTCGCTATAAGAATAATCAAACCTGCAAAATTGTCCTGCTCTACATCAGTATCAAAGCAACCGGAAAATTTCATTAGCTTAGGATTCTAGTTGTTAATACAATTTCACCCCCTTAGATTTAGTGAGTGTCTGGGAAGAAAATGTGATTTCAGTAACAATATTTTAAAATTTGCATTTTTCTGCTAATACAGTGATATTACCATAGAATACAAGAGCTATTCCTCCAAAATCAGCATATTAGTGTTACAAAAAAGCAGTACAATGGATGTACTTGGTGTGCTCCAACACCGCTGGAAGACCTGATGGCGTGAGCTCACAAAGGGCACTTGTAACTATTCCACACTTAGTAAGACAAAAATCTGAATGAAAACTATTCTGCAGCACAAGGAATTTCAGACTGGAGCTGCTTGAGTTTTACATCACATCTCACCACGAATTGCTGGGGTGCAACAGTTCCTTCTTCTCCCTCAAGAAATACTAAGATGTGTTACTGCATCTTCCTACCAGAAATCAGGAGTGGATCTGGCTTGGAATAGGGAACATCACCCACTGTATCACCAAATTAAGGCACCAGGATCAGAAGTACTGTGAGTCCAAGCTTGACAAAACTGATTGAACGTCTCCCCTGGAACTGTTGTTTGAAATAACACCCCTTATTCCTAGGAAGACATTCTAACCACAAAATGATTTTGCATAGTATGTGACTACTTTTCTTTACACCTCTGACAGATACTATTGTGGTTTGCTGTTTCTTTTCTATTTCTCTGTGAAAGTGATATTTGAGGACATTTACATGACTACTACTTGCAGCCAGCCCTTAAAGCACATCTCAATTGTGGGGGCCCAGACAGCCCCAGTGGTCGCCTCAGCCCTTGCGATCAAGTGGTTAGAGGAGTCCCAGACAGGAGATGGCCCGGAGAATGAACTGGGAAATGGACTCAGTTTTTTTGCTTTTAGGAAAACAGTTGGTATAATCCCACCCTCTAAGGGAAGAGTGGTTTATTCCTGGGAGGTTCTCAGTTTCTATTCCACGCCCTGAAGGGGACGATCAGAGCTGTCTGTCAAGCTAAGTTTCCAGAATATTCTCCCCTTTTGCGTCGAATGATTGGTTCCCAGTTGATTGATGTGTTCTCCCCTCCCACTTAATATAGTATGATTGGGAGTTAATGTCGTAATGCCTGTTTGTATTGGCTGTCCTAATTGTTCCCTCCCATGCTGCATGAGTATTAAAGTTGGCCCCCCCGCCCTTGTGGGGGGCGGAGATCCCCTGGTTTTTTTGGAATAATGCTGGTTGGTTACCCCCTTTTCGTCTCCCTCTCTCTCTCAACACGTCGCAGCCCACTGAGAGCCACATTCAACTTTGCCTGATACGCAGGCCTGGGCCCGTGACTGGCACTGCGAACAGTGTCAGCACCCAGCCGAGGGGTGCTTCCTTTGGGACTTTAGTGGACTCGTAGAGCGAGGTCACACGGCGTGATCCGTTCTACAGACACTGGACCTGTTTCGCCCTTGGCAGCGGTCTTCAGGTCTGGACCCTTGGAAGCTGCGTTAGCCCCCTGCCTGGAGGCTGTCCACTCTAGGCTATCTATCAGGCGTGGCTAAATCAGTGGATCAGAGGAATACCTAAAAGGCTCTGAATAACATCTACAACAGTTTTCCTATGCCTACAAGCACCAAATCCAGAGGTAATATCATCAAAACTGTGATTGACCTGAACACTGTGCTAATGTCCAAATGCTTTCCAAGTTCCACAGTTTTTACAATAAATTCTATTTATGTGGTTTGATGACTTTTCAAAGAAATTATTTGAAACTAATCAGAGCTGTGGAATAAAGGCAACAGAGCTTAAAGGAGACACAGAAAAAGTAAAATTAAATGGTAGAAGGTAGAGGAATTTATCACCCAGACTTTAACTCTGCATACCTAGTAAAATTTTATACATGTAGTCATCCATTAAATCCTATTTTGTTACAAAAACTTCCGAAGCAAGAGATTTAATGAAGACTTAATTTCTCAAAAAGAGGAAAGTGGTCCAGGCCAAATCACCCTGTGCCTGTGAAACCAAATGAGTTGGTCAAAACAGCAAGGTTGGAATGTTCAATTGTTCATGTTAATAAAAAGGTAGGAAGTAGGGAAATGAGAAATAACCTTTAAGAGAAATAAGAAAGCAGTCAGATTCTGTAAGGTAGATACCACACTGCACGTTGTCAATACACTGCAGTACAAAATCAATGACTATCAAATTAATTTCATATTCACTCTTGTACCATCAATCACAAAGAACTTGATATCAATACAATGATCTGCCTATAGCCTTCATTTAAATTAAACTGAATTATTTTAATACTGGCTGCTTTCTTTGGGAATGGCAAGGCTTCTTTGGTTTGTGGTTGTTTGGGTTTTTTTAACTGCCAGTAAAATAAAAATCTGATTTCCATGACAGTGTTTCCTTCAGTTTACATACATTGCATTTGGCTGCTCTGATATACCAGCAACAGACGTTCTAGTTTAATAAAATAAGTTTCTTTTAGATGAGTCTTTTAAAATTAGCATGCAAATACTAAAAAATACCAACTTGTTTGCATGAAGAAAAGACAAGATGTGCATAGCACGACTCATAAAAAACCTTGAACTAGCAGGATCTAATGCAACTCACAGATAAGAAGTATCTACTGTAAGGTTATGAAGTAGGTGTGTTTTTTTTTATTGCACAGAATAGGTTGCATACATCATTAAATGCATATAATTTTGCAGAGTTATTTGGTTTTTAACTTTTTATCAGGCCAGAGTGTGTGCATGGCTACAAAACTTGCTGCAGTTGTGTGACCTTCACAGAAAAAAAAGGACCACTGAGAGCTTCTATTATGTCCAGAAAATTTTAATATTTGAATTCTAATTCAAATATTAGAGCTTTGCTTTATACTTTAATTTGAAAAGGACTCTGCATTTATTCTACCCATGGAAAAAAGAGACTTAAAAAGAAAAAAAGAAAAGAAAAAAGGGAGAAATGCTGCTATGGAAGGAGTCACCGCTTCAGGAACACAGCCTTGTGGAGAGAAAGGACAATGCTGTCTTACACACTCCAGAGCATGAAACAAACATGGGTTCTCTTCCTGGTTTAACAAACAAGAGAGAAAAACAAACCAAACCTATAAACCTTGCATGTTTCTTTCTCAAGTTGCAGCCTGTTCATTCATGATTATGTATTGTAAAGACTGCATCCTTCATTTTTCTTTTTTTTCTCCTTCTTCCTGAATTTTATCTTGGTCTCTTCTTTAGTCCCATCTCCTTTTGCTCCTTTGTTTCTATTATATTGAGATCTCCTGTTTTCCCGGTACCCCTGGTCATTTCAGTGCACAAAACGTCAAGCGGCACCAAAAAACCTAATACCAAACCATTCTCAGTGTCAGCCCAATACCATCTTCCTTGCATTACTCTTGGTTTACACATCTTTAGAGATTTGTGCACAGTGAAACAATATTTTTAACCTAATTTTGGTTTTAGGCAAACTCCACATTAATCAAATTAGTCTGGGTTACTTCTACGATTCTTCACTTTTTCTTCTTACTCTTTGCCCATTCTCTCCCAGATAATACAATACATCTTAATTATTTATTTTGACCTTTTAGCATTCTTGCTTTATTATCATTTTAATAATGCCATTAGCCATTCCATAACCTTTCCAGTAGCCCAGAATACCATATCCATTGCTCACACTAGCTATCAGTGGTTACTTATTACACTTTTGCACTCATTATGTTTTCACAACAAAGACATTTACAGTCGCGTTGAACCCATGATTCCTCTTCAGACACTCACTCCACCTCTGTCTTTCCAGCCATGACTTTGTCCCACAATGTCTGGCACAGGATGAGATGCCAAAATATAATTTATATTCATTTTTGTTCATGCATTTACAAAACACTACTCACTACTGACTTCAAATGCCAGAGGAAGGAAAAAACCTCCAAAACACAAAACCCCTATATTAATTTGTCTCTTTGTTATGTTCAGTGCAGGAGCATTTCCTACATGAAGTCATATTTTACTCTTAGTTACAATGGAAATTCAGCACAATTCCAATTTGAATATGAACAAGGCATAGAAAAAGTCTGCCCTAAGTTACTAAATGAACTTGAGTCCTAAATACAACATACTGCAAGCGGCCATGACAAAACCTGTTTACATTTGGTCACAGCAATGCCTTGAACTCAACCAGGGAAGCAGGTTAAACAAACCTACATCACATTTGGCCAGTGTTTGTAAATACCTCTACCATGCACGAGTTAAAAGGCATATGGTTTAAAAAAAGTTCACTTCCAAACATGTCAGAGACAATTAAATACACTTTTTATGGTAAACATAAAGTAGGGTGACAGATATAACTCTGTAAATTTTTTGTACATCAGCATTACAAGAATCCATGAACCTTCAGTTCAGGCACTTCCTTGCTCCACTGTTGAATCCTCTTTGTTTTTCAAAGGACACAAACACAAACAATTATATATTTAATGCAAATGATATACTTAACAACAGGTTGTATTGCTCTTCCACACCTTCTATAAAGGAACCTGCCATTCTTCAGAATAAAGCACAACTCTGAGTCAAGTAAAACTTTTTGTATTTTCTGTGGTCTGTCTTCAAAGTCCCCACATTTCAGACTGTATGACACAGATTGCAGACTTTTTACTTTGTGTCTCTATTAATAGTGGTTTATCCCAGTAAATTTGCTCTATGGGTTTAATGCTGCCCTCCACCTTCTACATCAGGACATTGCACTGGTGCAGTCACGTGCAACAACTGAATTTTCAAACTGTAGCATGCAAGATATGTCAGTTTTCCTACAATCTTAACAATGCCAACATTCAACATTTACTATTTTCAAAAAGCTTTTCTTTCTCTCAATTTTTGCTTGCATTTTCTTTATCAATACTTTAATACAAAAATCCCAAACCCTTCAGGAAGTCAGGAGTGGGGTAGCCCACAACACACCTTCTGCTTGCTGCAGCACAAGACAGACAATGCACAAGTTTCTCTTAAAACCTATTTAAATTAAAAATGTGACAGTGCTGATGTTCAGTAAGAGGTTTGTTCCCAGATCTGGCCATCCCATCTCACCCTCTGTGCTTTAAAACCAACACCTGCCTTTAGTCCCATGGGTGTTTTTCGGATACTCCAGTTAGTTCCCAGTCCACAGGAGTAACAATTCAGGACTCCTGTGGTTCTGGCAAATCAATCCCATGGTAAAGGGAAAGTTTCCACCTGGGCTGCACATTTATTTTGTGCATTACCTCATCACCCCTGCCTGTCCTTCATCCACACAGCACAAGATCTGATTAACATTCACCCTCTGGATGTTTTCATTGTAAGAGGATGTTCTAATCTGAAAACCATTTACTTCTGAATACACACTGCTGAATTACGGTGCCATCAGGAGGAGTGCAGCTCAGCTTCTCCTCTAAACATTTCTTCAGGCTAAAACACTTCTACAGAAATGCTGTGCAGTTCAAACATTTATTTCTAGGTTTCACAGCAAAATTAAATTACCATCATGGATACATTATGTTTATTAATAAAGTGTCACAGAAATATTAGTGAAAGTTAAACAGGCAACACAAGGGTATCGGGGAACATAAATGCTCAAGTTCCAGTAGCAGTGTTTGCTTTGCCAGGTTACACATCCCATAAGTCTGATGGAATGCACTGCACATGATGTATCAAACTGCAGGAAGAAAAATTAACTTCTGAAGCTCTGGTTGGGATTTTAATTCTTGTGAAAAGTAGAAGAGTGAGAATCCTGTTTGTTTGGACTTCGAGTGAGTGCTTACAGAGGTGCAGAGTTTTGAAGAGGTGACAGGCACAAATGTCACTGAACCACTCTCTGAAATACAAAGTCAGAGTCTCAGGGCAACCAGGAGTTAACCCAAGCTCTCTCCCTCTCAAAGAAGCCAAAGGGTCCTGTCTTTTCTCTGGAACATTAAGGTTGTTGTGGCATCTTTATTCCCTACTGTCACATGGGAAAGAAGCTCCAAGCCTTCCAGATGGAAGGCAGCAGAAATAGCTCCATAAGCAATTTAAATCCAGGTTGCTTTCTGGAGATTTCAGTCTTGATCCTTCACTCACCCTCACACCTGACATCTCTCCACAGAGATCTGAATGTTTAATGTCACCATGCCCAGAGCTCTCACGTTCAGTTCAGCTGCCATTATTTACTCAGCTCTTTTTTGTATCCTGTTTACCCACAGAAAATGTTTGGGTTTTTTTAACAAACAAAAACCCCACAAACAAACAAAGATACAAACAAACAAAACCACAGAAAAACCAAAAAGAAAACAAAAAACAACCCAAACAAACAAACCTCAAAACACCTAATTTCAAAGAGCATTTCTGTTACAAAATCTCCCTTCCGGGTAGAAAATACAATCTTAAGATTTTTTTATTATGGAAAAAGCTCTTAAGATTGGAAAAGGTCTTGAAAATATTCAGATTTTAGACAAACATGTCTCCTATTATAAGAGCTTTTTGATCACAAGATCTCATTTTTAGGAGCTGTGAAGAAATAAGTCACACTATGCTGTTATCACTTTTTTCAAGAAATCCCTCCAGAACTCATTTAGTTTACATAAACCTCTGGGTTGTAAAAGGAATGTAAACTAAACTGCAGTGTTGCTTGTGAAGTGTTTCTAGACTGAAACACTCAACCAGTCACACAGATAAAGCACCTACATCCTTACTTCATCCCATTCTTGGATATTTTTCCACCATCCTAGTAGAGGTTTTCCACATTAACCTTCCCATTAAGGAAGCCAGGATAGCAGTGAGTATGGCATCACACCTAATAGGATTGTTCAATACCAACTTAAGAGGACAAATACGTTGCAAAGACACAAAGAGTGTAAAAAGAGAAAGCTGAGGAACGATCTCATTACAGACTGCAACAACATGAAAGGGAGTTAACACAAACTCTCCTCAGTAACAGCATATGGTCTAAGAGAAAATAGCCACAAAATGTGTCTTGAGAAATTCAGGTTAGGTATCAGGCAGAATTCTACCCACTAGAAGCCTTTTTGGCACTAAAACAGGCTGCGTGGAGGGGCTGTGGTATCTCCATCCTCAGACTCCACTATCCAAATCCAGAGCTGCTGACCTGGTAGGACCTGAGCAACAATCCCGCTCCGAGCAGGAGACTGGATGGAGTAAATGGCCTCCTGGCAACTCTCCTAACCACCATTTTCACATGTCCCTGGTAATCTACATCTCTGAAAATAAGGCACATTTCAGTACAACATTTTAATGAAGATTCCAAGTGAAAAGTAGATTCTGATTTATGCCATTCTGCAGCCTCACTCATAACCAACACTATCGCCCTCTCCCATCAGTCAAAACTTTTGGGTGAATTAACTTAAACCAACTTAATTCACTCTAATGCTTCTGTTGATATCAATGAAGTCTGAACAAGCACTAATTAAAGGATTAGTGGTCCAAATCTACGCTTAACATTTCAAGATAAACAATTGATACAGGATACTAATTCCTACCTTTCTACTCAGAAAGTGCAGCATATAAACGTCAACATCCAATTTAGAAACTAAGTTTCAGCTACTGCAAACAGAAACTTTCTTCCAGATTTAAGAGATTCACTTTGGGCTTAGGCTTTTATTTTGTTTGAAAACATGAACACAGAGCAATTCAACTTTTTTTTTTTCCCCCGGAGTGCAACTAAAATCAATTGTCAGGCTCTTGAGGAAGGATGGTGTTGACTGCCCCTCCTCGTCTGCTGCAAGAGCACACAAACCACATCGCAGCACAGCACTCATCCATACGTTCCTGTGCTAACACACAACCAGCAATCAAATCACAAATCCCAGCTGCCCTTTGGGGCCTCTGGAAATCCAACAGCTGGAAATAAAGTTCGAGGAATCGCTGTTAGGCAGGAAGAACCAATCCACCGACACAGCGGCCGAATGCCAGAGTAAAACTCGGAGATTTCATCACCTTATTACGTGTAAGATGGTATCTACACACCGTGCACAGCCCTCGGCACCGCACAGCCCTCACTGGGCTCAACCACTGATTAAAAGCAGAACATGAGTACAAAACACGAGTGTCTCCATAACACCTTCCGCTCCAAACACCGAGCCAAGGGCACCAAGAACCGAAACAGCAGCTGCTGTGATCTGGAGTGGGATGGTTCATCCCAAAGGGACCCACAGCAGCTTCCTAAGTCGTGGCGAGCCTGTCGGCGGGGGAGCCGGGCGGTGCGGGGCGGGCCAGCATCCCGCTGCCCGCCGCAGGAACACCGCCACCTGCCGGGACACACCGCGGCCACGGCAGGCGGCATGGGGCTTGGCAAACGGGATACGGCTTGGCAAACGGGATAAGAACGCGGGATAGGGCTTGGGGAGCGGAAGCGGGGATGGGAGGGCAGCAGCGGGGACGGGAGGCGGGGATGCTGCGCTCGGAGCGAGCCGGGCTGTGCCGGGCCGTGCCGGGCTGGCTGAGCCCCGCCGCTCCCGCTGGTGCAGGACAGCAACCCCAACATCCCCGCACGGCACCGAGCAGGATGCCGGGGAAATGGGAGGGGAGCAGCGAAGTGAGTCATGCTCCCACCGTACTCATCATCATCACACACGGCTCCGACCGAGCCGCAGCCCGCCCCTGTGTGTCCCGCAGTGTCCCCAGGGCTGGCGATGCCCCAGGCTGGGGTGAGGGTGTCCGGAGCACCGAGGGGAAGGGAAAGGAAGGCGCTGTCCCTTCGGCCGGGGACCCCTCCCGGCACCGCCCGCCCGGCCAGCGCTGGACGCTGCTCCCGCTCCTCCTGCGAGGCTTGGGAGCCGCTCCGGGCAAGTTAAAGCAGGCGAGATTAGGGAATTAATTAATTTGTGGAACAATATTGTTTCACAAACAACTCCAGAAGGCTGGGGAAGAGGGTAATCGAGCAATGCGTCTCCTGCCTTGGAACGTCTTGCGAGCCTCGCTCCTTCGCCCTGCACAGCCACCAGTGCCCACTGCCCAACTCTTTTTAAAAGTACAACTTTATAGCGTTAAAAAATACTCTTCTAGCAGTACAATCATCTCACACCGAATACGTACAGATATTTGGGGGGAAAAAAAAGAAAATCCAGAGTAAACTACCTACCCGAACTATGGAGACCATAAATATAACCACGGCAAAGCTATCAGGAGAAAAAACATTTATGGGCACTTTTAACTGGAGGCTGCAGTTGCTCGTCCTGTGGACTTGATGTTACACAATCAGTCTTAAAACCGACTGCAGTGTGCCCCTGTGATAAATAATATTGCATTTCATGACAGTTCCTGTATTTACTTTGCTCTGTTCTGGTTTATGCAAATAAATTCAGCACAAAAGAATAAAATTATGAAGTGAGCGTTTCCTTACAAAATGAAAAATACCTCATGGTGATGAGACCACTTGAGAGAACTTCTCACAAATGGCCTGGATTTATGCTGACAGAAATAAAATTCTCCCCATGAAGAGAATGATGTTGCTTCTAGGCTTTGAAAGTTAAAAGAAAAAATTGGAACTGAAGTATCCGCATTTCCAATTTTAAATAAGATCTTTATTTAACTCTTGGGATAGAAGCCAAAACTTGCTCTTTCCTTTTTTTTCTTTTTTATTTGAAACCACAGAAAACTGATCTCCAACCTTCAGCAACCTTATTACCAGTAAATAAAAGGACTGATGAGGTTAATGAAATACAGGGAGGGCGTCCATATACTTTTTTAATAAAATATGGTATAAGGACATTGCCCTTATTGTACTTTTTCTTCTTGTTGTTGCAACTTTTTTTTTTTTTAATAGAAATCTCATCATTTGAAGTAGCATAGTAAAAAAGTAGGATATATAGAAGCCTTTCTCCCCCCTTAATAATAATCACTGAAACTAGCACAGTTTCTACTTTAGATCAACCTAAAAGCTGTTTCAAAAACGTACCAAAACACAGCACCGTTATGATCACACTGAATTTTTCAAATGAATGCAATACAGACTACAATTATCAAAAAAACACATCTTGAGTACATCACAGTGCTCCACATTTTAAAAAGAAAGGTATTTCTCTCTGGTAACAATTCCTAACAAGACCAGGTATGCATAGAACTCTGAAGTAATATGCTTAATCTCCTTTTTTTTTTTTTTTTCCTAAAAATTTATCTTATTACTTTAGTCAACTCCACTTAAGTTTTTTTGTTTAAATGCAGGCTTAAATGCAAGTACCAAAACCAGTGCACAGATGAAACACAAGTCAAAGCCAGCTGAAGTACACCAAAAATGCACTTTGTCATTGACTACTTACACACTGCTGCTGAAAATATCAACAAATCTCACATTTATTCAAGAAGCAGTCATTGATAGAAAAATATTCATAGAATTATTATATTAATTGAGCCTATCTCATAGCCTTATACTGTTACCAGAAAGGGGAATATACAGAATAATAGAGAGGGGGGGACTTTTCCCCCTATCAGAAAAGGGAGAAAAAGTAGAGTACAAACAATTTTCTTTTTACTCATTGAGATTTTGTATAAAAGCTGTACCCACAAACTGAAGAAACCACCATTGCATTGTGATTCAAGAATGTGAGTGTGAATGAAGAGACTTTTAAAAATTAAAAAAAAACCAGGCAGATTTTTAAATGTCCCTCTCCAAAGCAAAATCATTCATTTTACAGCAATACATTCAGAGAGTTTATTCTAACAGGAAAAAAATAAGAAATCTAAAAAGGAGGAAGATTGGCTTGATTACAGAAACTGAAGATGAGGGAAAAACTTATAAAAGTTCTTATATTTTAACACTTTCCCTATTTCAAAAAAGGAGAATCAAGTAAAACATACACACTTTCAGTGCACCCCAAAAGGATGCACTGAAGTGAAAAAAAAAAGTATTAACAAAAAAAAAATTATTTTCCCAATCAGCCACTCACTGAAAGACGAAACAAAGTCTGTGAATCACTAAACCAGAATCTCAAGTGGTTTGTTTGACTTGCAATCGTCATAATAGTCTGCCTGCATTTCAGACATGATACACAACTCGTGGAAGGCAGGGTAACAGTCTGAGGTTGTAAGGACACCAGAACTCAGGCAAAACAGATAAATCTTGATTTTAACAGAAAACATTGTTTTAAGAAGTACTGAGGAAATTCCACTGCTAATGGATAGAAAAAATAAAGTATATAGCACAACATGTTCATTTTCATTTCTAAAACAAGGACATAATTTTTTATTTTACAGATATATTTGAGTTTCAGGTTTGTCTCATACCAATTGTTTGATATCAGTGGATTCACTTTGAAACTCCTTTTCAAAACCACTTAGTGATTTCAGCAACACTGCCCACTTTAAATACAGTAGAAGTTGTCAAGTTTGATGTCAGACAAAAAAAGAACACAGGCTAAGACATCAATCAGCATCAAAAGAAAACTAAAATGAGGCGTTTGATAAATTTCTGTATTTTTGTTGGCCAGTTTCAAGGTTTTTTGACAGCTCAGCTGCCCTGAGATTCTGCAGTGAGATTCTGCAGTGGTGTGAAAATATGAGACCTGTGCAAGAAGGAGAAACTTCATGTGTGCAGCTGAGGGGAAAGCTGAAGCATGACATAAGGAAACCCACTGCCATTAAGGACCTACTGAAAAAACCCAAACCCAAATCCAAACCTTCCACAGCACAGGATGTATGTAACAGCAAGACACAAAGTTACAGGAAAAACAAACCTCGTGGAAAAACTTATTAATCTGCAAAACACCTTCTGTGTAACAGACAAACTTTCCAGCCACAGTGGCCTGAGAAACTGATTCTTGAACGCCATTTATTTCAGTGCACCTTGATCAGAGCCAGGATGTCACTCTGCACAAATTCTCCTCTACCTTCACCTCGTCATAAGGGACTGCTTATAAAAGTCAGGCTCTTCTGCAGTCACTGTGTCCATGATATTCCACAAAAAGAAAAGACCCAGAAGTTTTTACAGTGCCACACATTAGCCAACTACTGAGAGCAGAATAAATGGAGCCAAGGAGGCTGCCAGCAGCCTGGGTAGGCAGTAATGCAGGCTAATGTGACAAACCACTTTCAGGCTTTTGAAATACAAGAAAGGAGGCATTTTCCTCACTTTCACTTGGAATTTTTTTTTTTTCATTCTAACCCAATTTTTGCCTGATGGAAAAAACTCTCATTAATCTCAGTCACACAGGCTCTAGCCTGCCCAGCACACCACCAGCTATTACAGGAGCAGGGAATGTTATCCTTCTCTAATACTGATGAACCAGTTTCCATTACTGAAATGATCAACTTGATTTTTTCCAATCACCACCAGAGTGATCACCGAGAAAATGCCAAGTTATGTTGCAGGGAGCAGAGCAGCAGATTTCAAACTACATGCCCAAAAGTTTAGGTGCTGACTATAGCCAGCTCTCAAAGAAATCCAATATTTGTGAAGAAACTCGGGGATTTAGGAAGCTGTTGAGATCAAAGATAGGATCTTTATTTTCCACTCAATCTTTTAAATTTTGCCTGCATTTTACTAACTTTAGTGATGTACAGAACACATTGAGGTTGGGTGGTTTTTGTTAGGGTAGTTTCTGTTGTGGTTTGTTTTCCCTGACTTGGTTTGGTTTCTTTTTCAACAATTATCTACTACATGATAGTAAAAAAATGCTACAGCATTCCCTTCTCTAGCTACAAGCAAGACAAGATAAGAGTGATTTCTCTGTTACTTTTCTACTGACTGCATGAAAAAACTGTGCCCAAAATTTCAAGTCCATAAATTTGACTAATAAACATGTAAAGACTGAGTCACAAACAGGTGAGTGCAGAACGATGGATTGAGATTATGTCACAAATATGTTTATTTTTTTCAAATTTCCCATATAAAACCCTGGAGCAGGAGTCTAACACATCTTTCTCCCTAAAAAATGATGCTGAAACCAATACAGTTCCCCCCATGAATATGCAGAGCAGGGTGTAGACTGTACTCCTTTTGTGCCATATGAATTATCCATCACGTTTCTGTTGTATATTATTAAAGCGACTTGCTTTATCCTCCCAACCCCCACATCTGTGCTGCTGTAATTTATGTGAATTACGGTTAATGATCATTTGAATTATGCTTAATCAGCATATCAATAATATACTCTGCACAGACTAAGTGGCTCTTCTTTCCTTCCCCTTTAATGAAACCTATAGAAATGGAGCCGCTGTTTGACTGATTGGCATCACAAAAAGGTTGCCTGGGCAGGTGCTGGGGATGGTGGCACAGGATAGAGGCCTTGTGGCTGCTGCCAATCATGCTCAAGCATCAGCAAAACCTGCTATTCTATTTTTTTAATTCTGGTGCCTTGCTATCCGGAGGGGCCAACACTTTGCATTGACAGGTTTTAATGAGCTTGACCAGATCAGTGTTCCTGGAACCAAGGCTGTGGCTGTGTGGGGTGGTTCAAGGAGAGATCACATTCTTCCAGGGTGATTTTACTCACCAGAGTCTAAACCACTGCCATCACAGTGTGCTCATGTGGATCACCCAAAGCCCTGAATACAAACAAGCTACAAACCTTAACATCAATATTCAGGAATTGCTGGAAAGCTATTATTACATATGGCCAAGTGGAGGGCAACTTAGAGTAAAGAATCCTTGAATGCTGGAAACAAGAGCCAATCGATCTGGGTCATTTCGCCAGAAATCAATCAGTATCATGTATCAACAGGATAAAATTATTAACCTAGTAAGAGGTTTGTTAAACACTTCAGTTAAATTATTTTTAAAAACTCTGTAAGTCACCAGCTTTGGTGTACTGACATTTATGTGAGCGCTGCTGCATGCTCGAGAGGAACTGGCACGACACCAATACTCTCATTTGTGAGTCACAGCCTCCAGTGCAGCTCTATCAGCTTTACCTTGTAAATCACGGCTCTGCTATTAGCAATCTTTCAATATGATGTGACATCTTTATTATAATGTTTTTCCACTGAAGTTTAAGTTCATATTTTAGTTAGCTCAGAGACAGACACAGCCATATTTACCAGGTTTAATTAATTGACTATAAATAAAGGGCTGTAAGAAGGCGCCTCTCTCACAATGTTCAAATTGTCACAATTTTACAGCAAAATGCCAATTGGGATAGCATAAACATTGCTATTTCTACACTCTACATTTATATTTCAATATGCAAGCTTAAAATTTCAGGGTATTTTGAAGACTACAGTCTAGAGCCTCAGTTCTCTTCCAAAAACAGTCACAGCATATGATCTACATTAATTTACTGCCATGCGATTTTTAACTAAGAATTTCATTAACTTGTAAGAACATCAGTGAAATTCCATGATTTACTTTGGCTTTGCTATCCGTGGATATGGCAGTAAATAGGAACAGCATGTACAAACACACGCAAACAACAAGCTGGGCTGGATTTACCTGACAAAAACTTGCAGAAGCCAATAAAATTGGCTTTGACAGATCTGGGGGCCCTTTTAGGTGGGGTAATGCAGCACATCTGTTTTCCTTATAGCCCCCATGATACCCTGCATCATTCCTTACCAACTGCTTTAGGCAACCAAGGCAGGAGAGACACAGCTGCAGGGAGCAGAACAGCAGATCTGCACAGCTGCAAGGACCTGAACAGAGCAGAAGAGCAAAGCAGAGGAGCAGCGGGAGCTGGGAGAGAAAGGCTTCACAAAAAAAAAAAAACAAACACAAAAACGCAAGAGAAAACAAAAAAAAAACCAAAAAAAAAAAAAAAAAAAAACAAAAAAAAACCCCAAACCCTGATGAGCCAGAAATTGCTGGAGAGTTCCCTCTTGGACATCCTGTTTAGAGACATTTCTTGTTGGGAAAAGTCAGCAGAAAAAGCCACTGGGAGGAAACATGAACCCTCTTCCCACTTCTTCCCCATGAGAATGGAACAATTTTATCCAGAGACACAGAGAGAAATCCATGTGCAAACTCAAAAAATAAAGCAACCCTTCATCCTTAAACACTGCTAAACACCTGCATAATGTTTAATAACAAGAAGGCACAACTTAAACATTAGCAAAGGAATCCCAAGAAGCAGAGATGTAAAGGCACTGTTACCACTGATTCTGCAAAAGTGATAAAGGTGAATTAACAGCTTGCCCAAAGGTACAAAAAATAAGAAAGAAAAGCAGAAGAAAGTCTCACAGGTGCCTTCTTTCAACAAAGACTTGATGGACCAGCCTTCGCTGAGAGCAAGAGCAGCTCTGGACACAGGGGTTTCCGCTTGCCAAGTGAGTGTTTTTGTGTTTGGGGAAACAGAATGCAGGAATGCAAGAGTCACCCTACATATCTGCATGATGTAATGCAGAAAGAGAACCATGGGATGTTCCTACAAACACACACATTCCACAGGGACATGAAGGTGGGGAGTGAACACATATCAGCACCACTAGACAGATATGCACTGTTTAGCCATCAATATTATGTTATCAAAAAAAAAAAAATTTAAAGAGACTGCTGGCAAAAATGTGCAAATGATGGAGTTCTCAAGTTTGAAAGTACAGGTGCTGTAAGATCACGCTTCTAAACCTTCCAATACAATGCCTTGTTTCATTAGATCTGGATAAAAGGTACACAAAAAACCCAGCAACCACCACTAGAACATTATTGAGACATTTCTTTAGTAATATTTTAATTCATAACTTGAACAGTTCAGCAACAATTCAGCACAAATTTACCAACAAGTACTTACATCAGCCGTTTGCGTCCACACATTTTTCACCTTTTACTACTTCCATCTGAACAAATTAGCAACTAATACCATAAAGCAGAGCCATGATCTCTTTTAGAAAGACACTTTATAATAGAAGAAGGAGCAGTACCTAAAGAGAACTTTTTGCTGTTGTCATTAAGTGCACCTCTTGCTTTCATTTTTCTCCACAAGGAGCGAGCCCTTCCTGGGGTTTACCTGCAGTGGGATGCACATTCTAAAGAGAAGGCCCCACAGCTACGTAAGCCATATTTTGCACATTCAGAGCAGACTATTTTTGCAGTTCCAAAGACCCAGCATTACTGCACGGTGCCCTCTGAAGAGGAAACAATGGTTAAATAGCACATTGGTCTGCAGCAGCACTTTTCCATTTCACACTCTAGTGAACTCACCCCATGTGACGGGTAGGAGATCCAGCCCAGCTCCCCTTGAATCGTTTTTGAATCCAGCAGATTAACTACAAAAGAAGACACAATGAAGAGCAGTGAGTTTGGTTTGCCTCTGCCCAGTTATCCTCAGTCACCCACACCCAGAGCCGTGTTTATTTGAGGACCCTGTGAACAGCTGATTTGTTCAGGTGGCCTGGCAGTGAAGCTGCACAGAAGAAAATGACAAGACAAATGAGAAGGATCATCTTTTTTAGCTTAAAACACTATGAACAGCAGACAAGGGAACTTCTGGAAACCAGAAAAGTGACAAAAAACAAACAATGGATCACTGGCTAAATTAATTGCAGCAGGGGGTGGGAACAGAACCCTTCTATCAGCGGCAGAAACCACAGTGTTTTCCCCTCGGATGCCTGAAATTTGGGTCAATGCATCTAACTGCACTGGTGAGATCTGAATATTTGAATCATTATTTGATTAAAGGCCTTATTTGATTTGGCATCTATAATTTTCTCAGAATACAGAAATAAATAATGAAAGCTAATTAAAGTCCTTCCTGCAGTTCCTTCTTCCTCCTGATCTAATTTGCTCTCAGATTGTCTTGCAGTAGCGTTCTCTAAATGTCATGTGTAACACATTAGATACAAAAGTAATTATTTACATTATGAGTTCAGACAAACCTACTTTTAAAGAGGGCCATCAACTGATTGCTAATCTTGCTGTTACCTTTTTTTTAGGCCATGCAATAATTTTCAGTGTAAGAAGGAAGATTTAATTTGTAAACAGTCTGACAGGCATTTTCCAGTCAATCAAATCTCAGTGGTTTTATACCTATTTTTAGACACAACAGGTATTTAAAATAAATACATACATCCAAATTAAAGGATATTCTTCTTTTTGGCATTTACTTATTTGTTTCGTACAAGCACAAAAATATATCCTCTTCCTCATCTTGGCCATACAGTCTCCAAGTACTTGATCACACACTTCCCTAACATGAAGCAGAACAGGTAAATTTGTACAAAATACTGTACAAAAAAACCCCCAAAAACCTCTGTATAAATATAAACTAAAGAAGTATTAATACTCAACATAGCAACACTGTAATATTTATAATCTGCAATCTAGGCTTACTCTTGTTGGGTGTGTTCACCAGCCCCCACACCCCCTTTTTTCTGTTTTTTCCCTTCAGTACAGAAATTAATGATAATGAGAAATGAAATAAATCTCAGCATATGCTTGGAAATTTTAACACCTGACAATGACAGATCTATTAGAGGTGGCCACTCTAGCAGTCTGAGCATTCAGTTTCTATTTGTAAACCCAAAGGGTTGTCACTGCCCACAGAATGAGATGGTCTGAGCTTTGGTGTTCCAAGAACACAGCAGAATAGGAAGCAAAAAAAAAAAAAAAAAAAAAAAAAGAAAAAATAAACAAATTTGTTATTTTTTTAAAAAAAAAAAAAAAAAAAAGGAGAATATCAACTAATCTGTTAATCTATTTGTATTATGTCATCATCCTCCTTTTAACTGCTGTTTAATTTTGGACACCACTTTAAAAAAAAAGAGAGCTCTGAAGGCATTATTTTTAATGTTAATTAGGATGTATAGCAGGAGACACCGGTGTTCAGGATTATAAATAAGACTGGGTCATAAAGAACCAGAAATATATATATTTTCTACATTTGTGTGCACACATATTTGTGTTTTGTATGGATTTGTTTGCACTGCTATACTGCCATGAATGAGCTGCTCTGCCATCTATGTGGGAAAAATGTTTCCCCCTGCAGTTACACTCCCCTTTAAAAGAAAACAATAGCACTGTTTTATCTACATCAATAAATGAAATATCTTTACTAATCTGACAGAAAGAACATAATCCAGTGCTACCTATTCCTTAGCTCTGAATCAAATCCTCAATGACGTACACAAAGAAAAAACAGTCAGTCCTTTATTGAGTGCACAGGGCCCTAGGCAGGCTATTCTGCAGCAAGGTTTGCATCTGTAAAAAGGAAACTGTAATAAAAATTCAAAAGGAAGAAGTGTACTTCTCGTTTTTGTGAGGAGAAATTCCCAGATTCCCGATCTCCCGGGATGAGACAGATCTGTTTGCCGTGCATCTGCACTGCACGGTGCTGAAGGAAGAGTGGCTCCTGAGGTAAATCACTTGGCAAGAAGTGGCTGAGGCAAATCACCCAGGAGTCAACTTAAGTGACATACTTATTCTTTAAGAATGAACTTCTTGAAAGCATGATTGCAGCCACTCTGAAATTGATGAATTCAGCTCAAACTCATCAGTTTCACCTGCAAAACATTACCAGGCAATGCACCCACAGCCTGGTGGTAGTTTCCCCTCTCTAGACCCACGCAGCAGGTCCAGCTTGCCCTCACAGGTATCACAGCAGGACATGGGTGGCAATTCAATATTCAGAGTCCACCCCCACAAGCAGGTGCATCGGCCATGGGGCAACTTGGCATCATCAGGATCAAATCTATCAAATTAGGAACAATTTTTCACCTCCTCTCCTTCATTCCACCTTCCTCATCTCCTTCAGACTGGAAGCACTAACTTTTCTACGCTCAAACCTTTTTCACTACAGTTTAGGAATCCTTACACGGGATTGTAAGGATTGGCTACAGGAGGCTTCTGGTTCAGATGTGTGTTTCCTTTCAAGTAGTAACCTGACAAAAAACATCTCCCTCTCACTGATAAAAGCTTCGGGGACACTTATTTTCCCTGTGACTTCAAGAGCGTTGCACACCTCAATAGAGAGGAAACAGTGCAGGACTTAGAAGATGCAATCCTGGTCTCTAGACAAAAATGATGGGGAGAGGCAATGGTACATTTTGTCACTGTATGTCCTACTACATACTAATCCAGAAACTGGAGGAGAAAATAGTATTTCTCTACACTAAGACTGAAGAAATACATAGAGAATGGGTTAGAAATTCATTGTCTGATTTATTTCTTTTTTCATGGATTTGGATGCTTAGGTAAAAAGTAGAAAAAGTAAAACTTTACACAAGCACTTGATTCCAACATTAACTCATTACAACTTCTTTCAATACTGATAGAACCTTTAGTGTAACAAAATACAACACTTGGTCAGGTCCATTTGGTGAACCAATTCATGAAGTGTTTCATGAAGATGTATTGAGTCACATCATCACGGGCAGGCATTTTTCAGTGTGATCCTCATTTGTTTTTCCACATACAAAGTTAAATGAAAGCCAATAGTTAAATATCCTACAAATGCCTATAGCCACCTATTTACTAGATGAAAGAATTTTCTGAGCTTTTCACACAACTCATTTGCTCTCCTTGTGCCAACTCCTCCTGCAAAACTGTGTGACCATCACTCAGCTGGTTCCTACAAAAATCTCTGAGGTTGACCAGCTGGTTACCAGGGGTAACTCTTAAAAAAGCTGAACAGTTTTGTTGCTACTGATGATTCTCTCCAACAGAATGCCTTGGAAAGGATTCCTGATTGTGCTGAGGAGACACAGAGGAGCTCTCATAAAGCAACTTTAAATAAATAAATTAGTAAAGTGCTGTCTAACAGTCCCAGTGTCCTGCACTGGTTCCCATCACGTAATTTGGCTTAAAGCTGGTGGTAATTCTGAGGGAGAATTTACTGGCATTAAGATGAGCAGCCACGATTTCTGACTGAAAATCAGTGATTTGGTCCACCTGTACAAGAGCTCTGCTCATCACACTACAATGCAGTATTTCTGACAATGCAGGACACCCCCAAACTGCCAATTAAAAACAAGTTCTCTTTCTAGAGGCTCTCTCCTGCCTGACTCTCCTGGCCTTCCCCACGCACAACCACAAGAGAAAGCATTATCAGCTCTCTCCATGCAGATTTCCAGGGCATAAAAGGAATCCCTTTCCAGAACTGGAGTAGGGATGTGGATGTGAAACGCAAAGCTCCCTCACTCTGCCTCTCATGGCATCAAGCAGAAGATGAATGGAGGCTTGGGTGGAACATGACACTCGTGCTACCAGAAACTGCTTCCAGATTTGGGAGTGATGGTTCAGGGCTCACTAACAGCATGTTCCATCAGGAGGAATGTCAGGGAAAGAAAAGAATCCTAAACTAAAGTGATTCCCGAGCACAGTCTGAAAGCTGCAGCATGTCCAGAAACACGGGGAGTAGTAACTGCTACAATGAACTGAATGCAATATAAATACCCCAAATGTTGTGCCAGGTAGAATCACTCTGAAATTCACCTCACTGCCTAAGAAATGAGGAAAGCCTGCTAGGAGACACTGTCTTGCAACTTGAAATAATTATAGAGCCGCCTACAAACAACTTCACCACTGGAAACCACCTCCAAATTGTCTTCTTTACAAAGAAAATACAGAGCAATAGCCAATGTCAAAAGATAGATAAAATATTTTTTCCTCAACTAATTAATATTTCCCATTAATATTAAAAAAAAAAAGCATAAAAAAAACCCTCACACCACCATGTTGTCTTTTCCTGCTTGGCATCAAACTGTCAGTTTAGAAATACACTGGTTAGTTATTAGAAAAATGCCAGCAAATGGGAAAAATTAAATTTGCTGTGCAACCTAAAAAAAAAAAATTAAAATGGTGAATGTCCAATTGAAATGTGCCATATAATCCCAAGCAGCAGAGCAAATAATCTGTGGCAGGAAGTCAGCCAGAACTTGGTTTTGGGGTGGGACAGAGCAGAGTCAGCACAAAGCCTGATGGACATTTTTGGAATGGTGAACCCTTCCCAGCAAAGGGAGCTTGTACCTGTATTTTCACCCTCCTCTGAGCACAGACCTGAGTCTTCCCAACTCTCCACTGCCCCAGCAGTGGCAGCAGAGCACCTTTGTGCCTTTAGATTGTTAAGGAGTTAGAACCAATATTTACAGAAAGACTGGCAGAACTCAGGCAAGGCCAGAGCTGCACTTTGATGCAATTTTAATTACCAGCAATTTTAATCATGCTGAAACCAGCTAAGGCAGACCAAGAAACCTTTGGGAAGGGACAACAAATAAAAAAGGGCGCCCAACAGTGAAGCCTGGTTTTAAGCAAACTAATTTGCTGCTTGTCCAATAATGAAAGTCAAGCCTCCTGTGATTTTAGGGTCCTGCATTTCCCCTCAGACACTGGAGTGAAGATGTTAGCAGTGCTCAGAAGAAAATGATCTAAAAACAGCCAGCAGAACTTTGCAGCACTCACCCAAACCACATGCCAACAGTTCGGCAAATTTCCTAAAAAAACTCTTCTCCAAACTGAGATTTCTGCTGCAGCCCTTAGAGAGACACAGCCCTGTGAGGCCGGAACCTCCAGCCCTCCTAGCCTGCTGTAAATACAAGTGTGATTTTATGCAGAACATTCCAAATTTGGCAACTGCCACGCTCAATCTCTGCTCAAATTGCTGACTGAAGGACTCCACCAGGGTGGGGGCAAGGGATGAACAAGCAAGCAAAAACCAAAATGAATTAAAAAACTGTTGCTGCAATGCTGAACACAGAAATCTTCAGAGAAGACTGGAAAGACCAAGCCTCCATTATTTTCATTTCAATGTTCAGTAAAAATTTTCCAAAATTAAGAGGTTTTGTTACAAATATCAGGTGAAAAGACAAAAGACTAGCAAAATACAAGTTACTCTAGAGATTACTGCTTCTGCGGAACATAAAAGCTTCCTACATCAATTCAGATGATTTGGCAAATTCTAATTTTATGGCAGCTTCCTGTGGCTTTTGAAGAGGAACAATTTAATTTTCCTCCTCCCAGATTTTACTTTTCTTATCAAACACTCTCCCCCCCAAGAGCATCTGAGGCCAGATTTAGATACCTCAGCTTTTCCTACAGCTGAAAAATAAGAAGCAGAAGCAGCCAAAGCAGCAACCTCACTGCAAGTTTCTCTCAAAAGGTGGTCATGAAGGGGGGAATGCAGGACAGCAATCACCAATGCAGGAATGGCTATAAATAAAAATATCACCTGCACTCGATGTTAAGTGGAAGCTCTCCAGTGGTCTTCCTCCTTTTGCTAAGTAGGGAGCCTGCCTGTGGAACAGGGACGACCATCCACCCATTGCCAGGGATGAACACAAGCAAAACAGATTTTTATTTCTTTTTTATTACTTTGAAACGTGAGCTTTCTCTTGATATTGTTAAAGTGGTACAAAGCTCAATTTCCAAGTATGCAAAAACATATGACTGGTGGTGGGCTGGAATGCACTGTTTATCAAAGGGGCCTAATAAAGTTTCGGTTTTATTAGGCTATTTCCTGTAAGCTGATAGGTGCCAGTTCTTTTCATTAAGACAAGGATATAAAAATTAAAAATGGATTAACCTAATGGGTTCCAAATTACTGTGTCGCCTTCACTTCTTTACATTTTTTTTTTTAAACAGTTCCAATTGGTCCTTCTCCCGTACCTCCTACAAAAAGCAAGAGGCATAAAGCTTCAGGATACTTGCATTAGAGTTTAGCTGAACTCACATTCAAATACCAGTCCTGCAGATCTCATTCCATTCCACCATTCTGGCATTAAATCTGATATCACTGAGGTACCATGTTAAACATGCAAATGCAAAATGGGGGCTTACTGTGTTGAAAGCGAGTTTAAATTTCCTTTAAAACCCAAGTTTTCTTCCCCTCTCAAGGAAAAAAAAACCCAGAAACTACGGATGAGATTCAGTTGCCTAAACCCTGCCAATCCCTGCCTTTTATCAGCCCAGAACAGAAGTGGGTCTCTTGTAGGATGTGTCATATTTATCAGTCCCACTGGGTGCCCAAACCCTGAGGCACAAAAAATGGCACCACATGATATGTCTAGCCAAAACTCAACTTCAAACGTTACTCAAATAATTTTAGTAAGTTTTAAAGCACTTCTCAGAAAGGTTTAACCACATTGCACATGTAACTGTTTTTACTTCTACATTCCCTTGGGGAAAAAAATAAAAGTAATTTCCAATATTCACTGTTTTTACAGAACTGAGCTCTCAAGGTCTGGTAGATTTGGAGCGTGACAAAGATCTCTCTTAGGAAGACTTTTAGCAACTTAAAGGGGAAAATAAATGTTGAATCACAGTGTCCAAGTTCACTTAAGGTAAGCTGAGAATTCCAAACCTACTATGACACGCTCAGTTTCTAGAATTCTAGACACCAAAAAGTGTTACAGAAGAGACTCTTAGGCATGCACAACACCCACAGCTAAAAGTTTCAAGGTTCCCACAGATTTTACTGCAGTTCAAACATATTCAAGGTCCTGAAATCGACAAAAACCACAGCAAATGATCAATACCCCTTTGGAGGACAGAAATTTTTGAGATAGGGACCAGAGCATAAGTCCAGGAAATGACTATTCATTTGTTAAAAAGGCTGTGATATCCCCAGAGTGAACCAACTGGCAGCATGCCACAACTCATACAAAAATTTTGCTTTTAAGGAACTCCTTGCATGGGGCACAGAAAAACAAAAATAAAGAGAGTTGGCTTGGGGTTGGTTGAGCTTTGTTTTTCTAAGTTTAAAACACAGAAGTCTAGAATAGTAAAACAATTCTGAGAATCCTGAAGTACTACAGATGGAAAGCCATGTACTCAAGTGTGCTCTGGTAATTTTGTCAAGCTTTTCTTCTCTAATTCCACGAATAAAGAGCTCCAGCTTACATGGAATGCTTGGGTCCTTACATGGCTGCCCCACAGCTAAAATAAACCCACAGAGCAAATGACTCAACATCATGGTGCAAACTGCAGGAGTAAAATGCCAATAGTATAAGAAATCTCCTCAAATGTCATGCTGAGAAAATCAAGATGCTGAACCCATTTTTATTTTCCAATACAATGATGTCACCAACATGGTATTTTCATTGTTTGCCAGGTTAACAGAATTTATGGAGGTAATTAATGCAGGACATGTGTGCCAAGCTATCTGTATGAAAAATGAAATTGCCTCAACTTCATCTGCTGCCTTTGCAACCAAAACCCCACCAACATCTTTTTTCACTATTTCCATATGTGAGAAACACAAATACTTATAACAAAGGTAAATGACTAAATGACTGCTCTATTCCCATCCACCCACAAGACATTTTTTCATACCCCTGTCTTCTGCTTATTCTTCTGCTTCCACCACCTTACCACAAAGGGCTCGGGTTTCCATTCTATTCCACAAACTAAGCATGTTCCTCACGCCTCTTCTCCAATGTTTCTTTCCTTGGTTTGCAAGGAAAACTTCTGTTATAATTTCTTGAACACCCTCTGTCTAGCATTAGCCCATCTTTCAGGAAAAGCAATGCCATTAAACATTTAATTCTTCTCTTGTGTCTCTTCTTCTGGGTGTCTACAGGGTCAAAGCATCCCCTCTCTGGTAAACAGCTTTTAGTAAAAAAAGGACTGGACACACAGCCCTCAAAATCAGGAAAAGATAAGCTTTGCCTTCTACCCTTTCTGGCTGAACATTGATTTCTGGAAGGGAAGGGACAGAAAAAATGTCACAGGCATGAGAGGAAGGGTGGGTAGGTGATCTGGGAATAAAGAACCTGATGGGTTTTCCCTACAGCTAGGTTTTCTTTAGAGAGTTTGGGTGAGCAGAGAACATTTTCTGCAGCTGGAACCACGTACTCCAGGAACGCTGAACTCTCATGCACTGTTAGCACATTTGTTCTCTGAGGTAAATCCTGCATGGGAGAAAAGTTTTTGCAGGGTAAGACCTCACCATCTCAGACCCTGTCTGAATATAAAGGCCTCAAGTCACTGTTCTCCATGAACATTAAGGCTGGGCAGACATAACTTGCTTTTCTTTTCTTTTGTTCTTTTTTTCCTTTTTTAAAGAAAGCACTGTCAGAGCAAGATTAAATACAATGGTAAAATGCCTCTACCCTTTCTTAACTGCAGCCTCTGTTGAAATTCACCACTGGTAAATCAGAGGCACGAAGCTCACTAATGTAAACACAGCTCAGACTTTCAGGGAGGCAAGGAATTTCTTAATTTGTGCTTTGCTCACTGTTCAGATCCCTGGCAGGGCTGACTTCTGGGTTCCTAACTTTGTCATTAATCAGAGAAAGTTTGGATTTTCGTCTGATTTTTTTTAATATTCAGATCCAACTTTCACTTCATCTCTGCCTACCTATTCTCTTCCTTTAATCCTTGTCTCCCTCTCCAAAAGGGATTCCTCAAAAAGCCTTGCCTCTCAAAAAAAAAAAAAAAAAATCAAGCAAACCCCCTCTGTCTGCCTTCTAAGTTCTCAGCAACTAAATTAAGAAATCCCATGTCACATGTTGTTATTTGTTACTGCACAAAATTTGTGGGAAGCCTACCACGGACCAAAACATATTTTTGTGCTTTAATTGCAATTTATTTAAAGAGTAACTTGTCATTTTAGATTTTCTACAAACCCCTCCATTCCTATGCACCAATTTAAAAGTTTCAGGTTTTAATTACTGTCCTCTTCTGTGAGGCAGCTATACTTGAACAGGTTTAATTATTGTTTAAAAGAAAAAAAAAAAAAAAGAGAGAGACCAATATCATGCAAATCTTTCTATCCAAATATAGATATAAAAACATTATGAGAAACCAGCTGAAAATAAAAAAAAAAAGCACCAGTCCCACACTGTATTACACTAAACTGCCCTGACTGAACCTTACCATTCAACCTATTGTTCTCTTAATTGCTAGCAAGTTTCAAGCACTGTTCGTTTGGTCTGCTATTCTTCTTTCATCAATATATTTCCTGTAGATTAATGGGATTTTCCTCCATATTTTGGCTGAAACAGCAGGACATGGTAGTTAAATGAACAAAAAAAAAAAGAGAAAAGGGAGAGTGGTACAAATGTTTCTGCTTACAATGTGTCTGATTTAATAACATCCCTGCAAATTTAAGGCTTTACATGCTGGTGTTTCACTCTGGCTCCCCGTCACTCGCAGACTGGAACTTTTCTGTCACCATCCCAAGGTTTCTTTCAGGCAGGATTATCTTTATTTCTACATATTTATTTCTTTCATTCATTCGCTGCAGAAATTTGAAAGGAACTTTCCATTTAAGGGACTGAATTTTAATCTTGCATCTGTTTCACACTGCAAAATGAGTACTTGCACTTGGATTTAGCAAGCGCCTACGAAACTAAAAAACACAAGACTACTGCTGGGGAATACAGTCCTAAACCCACAAATTGCTACCATGCTTTATTTCCAAAATTACACTCCTGGGAGTTCATATCTAATCATCTGAATTAGCCTATTTTCTGTTAAAAGTTTTAGTTCTTGTTTAGAACCACTTAAATATGTCTCTTAAAAAAAAAAAAAAAAAAGCTACTGCTCTAAAATGTTTATAGAAATAAGGGTTACCCCACTGTGGTGAATATTTATGAAAAAGGATCATTTAACAGTAGTCAGATGCTTTTGTAAACAAAAACATTATTCTGTTTCACTCTATCACTTCTTATGGCAAGTCTTTTCCTCCTCGCAAATATATTTTCAGCAGTGCTTTAACAAATCTAACAGTGCAAAAGAAAGGAAACATTTCATTCCAGAAAAAGCACTCTTTGGATACTGGAATTATATTTCAGAAAGGCAGAGGGTTAGGGAAAGTCCTCTGCCCCACTTCTGGAAATTCATATAACTCTGGAAACATCCAATTTTGCACCCTAGGGCAGCAAAATTACCTTCTGGGTTTCAATACCAGCTGCTCGGACCAGAGCTTTGAAATTCACCAAAAAAAGGGCATGATTACTGCTCCAGTTACTTATTTATTTTTATTTTCTTTGACAGAAAAATCAAAGAGCAGCTACAAAGCTGCACGAGTTACAGGTATCTTATGGCACTAACTCAGACTGTGTAAAACTCCACAAACAGCACTGTGGTATTTGGTAACAGCTCTGTAGTGACCCTCACTGGTGATAAAATCCAGAGCTCTGAAAACAAGAAAATGAACACCTGCATCCATATTTCTGAACTTTCATCAAGTGGGGATTACAAGAACAAGAGCAATTACAGACATTTTCCTAGAGGAAAACTCGCAAGTTCTCCAACAGAATCGAAAAGTAAGTATACTAATAGCAATTTATCTAACTCCAGCAGAGAATAATTAAAAAAAAATTAAAACTAATTTGTACATCCTCCCAGATGGGAATGAAAAATTTGAAGTTCAATCAGAACGCACTCCTGATTTGCAAGGATTTTGTGTAAACAACTGTTAAACTTGGTGTGCCTTTTATCTGTTTCATGCTTGTCCATCTGGTGGTGCCTCTTTGCTGAAGCTGAGGGTACAGAAGAGTTCTGACCCATTTCTGTGCCCTGAGTGCTTTGCTGAGCAGCAAATATGTTGTATCCAAAGTAACTGCAATAAGAATTAATTGCTGTGTCCAATTTGCACATCTCTGTATTTCAAACATCTGCTTTAAGCTTGCTACAACCAATTCAGAGATTTTACTTTTTAATACGTTATGCTGAAATAGTAAGTCAAGAAAAAGCCCAGAGAAAAACAGTAAAGAAAGTTATTCCACGTATTACAGCCCACTATCAAAAATGTTGTCAGAAAATTATGCATTTACCCAACTTCTCCTGGTTGTAAAACCACCATGGTGTGAATTTTAAAACATGTTTATTATTTGTCTAATTTTACATCTTAGGATTAAGCACAGAAGCTTTGAATAAGACACAGCTGTATGAAAAAGAGTCCTCTAGCCCCCTGTGACTCTGAGCTTTCTCAAACTAAATTTTAAAAGGTATCACATTCAGACTTCCAAACTCACTTTTAGTTTCTTCTGCAGATAAACACTCAGTTGCAAGCCACGGGCAGCAGCAGGAATTGTGTCATGAGAAATGAAGACTTACCCTGACCTAATGATACGTGACATAGAGCAAAGTGAGATTTGTAAAGAGCACTTTCCTCTTCCGATTCAATTGAGAAGTTACCCAGTATTTCCAGCCTTTCCCAAAATCATGTGCAAGACTTGGGCAAGCAGCTTGTTCATGTGCAAGCAGCACATTTTTCAAAACCATGCCAAGAGCTGTCACAACTAGAAAGGCACAGTAAACTGTCTTTAGCAACTGTAAGTGTTAACGGAGAGCAGGTCAGATAAAAATGGTGCATTTAATTGTGCAGTTATGCAAAGTTCTGAGAAGGTAATCAATGCTCAAAAGATGAAACTGCATCTCCAAATCCAATACAGACTGAAAAGAGAGGCTGACTGGAGCCTCCTTACTGTAAACCCAAAACAGGCACTGTTTGAAACCAAGTACCGTAAGCAGATTTTCCACATTGATCTTTTAGTAGCTGTGTTCTCAAGAAATTAATTTTATGCTAGATTGAGAGGTTACAAGAAGTTTCCTGTCTGCACAGTCAAAATACTATTGAAGCAATTCAGGTTGTCAGTAAAAGCTTAAACAAATTTGCTGATAATCCTGTTAATGACCTAGGTCAAGTGTTAACTGTTGTGGGTTATAAAACAGTGAAATTAAGGTGGCTGGTACCCTCAGGCAGGCAATATAGTTACAGAAGAGACTGGGGAGAAATTATTAAATTAAAGAATGACAGAACCCGTTCAATTTCTCAATACCGCAGGAATTATTCTGAAAGAGAATTGCATCCTTCTAATAAAAAAGAAACACTATCCTCATCAAGCAGAAAATACCCAATGGAAGGGAACAGGAGAACCTGTGGTTTCTGTGCATCTACGGGGTTCAGTCTGCAAACTCCAAACTGGAAAAGTTGGATGTTAAATCTTCCTGACACTTTCCTGCCCCGCAGAAAATGGCCCACACCTTTTACCAGTAAACACAGATAAATCTGAGCTTCAGAGAACCTCTTTGAGCTCCTGCGATTGTGTAGGGAAAATGCAGGCAGATTTCTCATGGGCACGGCAAAGAGTTTGAAGACAAACTTGAGGGGAAAATTTTACTTTTT
Source organism: Rhipidura dahli (assembly GCA_013399225.1). Taxonomy (NCBI): domain Eukaryota; kingdom Metazoa; phylum Chordata; class Aves; order Passeriformes; family Rhipiduridae; genus Rhipidura; species Rhipidura dahli. The sequence goes on from VXAC01002173.1 coordinate 234,976, forward strand.
CTCCAGAAAAAACTCTAAATGAGACTTCTCTGGGATGAAGCAAATTAATAAAATCTCAAGCTCTCCAAGGAAAAGAAAAAAAGGAATGCATTGAACACCACAAAGCGCAGTAAGCCAGCAGTTTGTCTTCAGCCCCGCTTTCATCCTTTTCTCCCTTCATCCCGTCCACTTCCATTGCAGCATTACCACTAACTGTCGTCAGCTTTAATATTAATTGCAAATGTTAAGTGAAGTTGGATTTAAAAAAAGAGAAATAATTATTTCAAGTTAAATAAATTTAGGAAATATCTCTGATAGCTCTGCCCATACTCTTGTTACATGCCCACTGCAACCCCTAGAAGTTAGATTAAGCTGTATAAACACACCAAAAATTAGTTCCATCCTTTGTTAAAACAACTTATGGGGAGAATTTCAACAGTAGCTTTAATATAAAATGTAGGGGAAAGGGTAGACTTTATATCTGCATGCCTACATTAACAAACACTGTCCAGAATACATAATTTTTTATTCTCAGTAGTGGAAAAAGGAAACTTTTCTAAATACTCCAGAGAAATACAGAAACATCTACCTCGAGTTTTGTGAGGAAATTTATGGGAACAACAGCAGAAATGTAAATGAAGTGGCTAGAAAAAGATTATTTAGTGGCAAAAAACATCATCTGACATAATTTAAAGCTTCATGCTAACACTTGTTCATCAAATTAGTGGGTCAGCAAATTATAATAATTAAGATTTCTAAACTCACATGATCAATCTGTATAGTGTAAATAAATAAAAGAATTACTGAGCTTTCCTAAATGGGGGGTTAAAAAATTTTTTTATAAGACCTTTAAAGTTGATCTTTTTTTTTTTAAAGAAACTGTCAGTATTCCTACTTTTGAAAAGCATAGCAAAACATGTATTTAAAAAAAAAAAAGCCACACAAAAGCAGGTTATTCTCCAGTAACTGCATTTTTACTGTTGTTTTCACCACCAATTCTGCAAATATTGCTCATCTTGTACAAGCTCTTGAAGCTGAAAGAGAGAAGGGAGGCGGCATTTGCTGAAAGCTGACTTGGACAAGTGTACTTAACATGCATTCCGTATGATATCCATATTTTCCCTCCTTTCTCAATTCTCAGCGCCAGTGACTCGAAACAAAGACACAAAAAGTGGGGGGTTTTTTTTCAAACTGGAATGCTCCAATATCTCCCTGGCACAGTCAGTGTCAGTTTGCAGAGTGCGTCTGCCTGCCACCGCCATGGAGGCAGAGCTGCTCCGCTGACTGACAGAACCACAGCCGTTCCCAAAGAGCTCTTAATAAGACAACAGTAACCCCTATTCCCACTCTCGCTTTCATTTCTGAAGATGATTTTTGAGAAATGACAATATTTACGAAATAGCTTCTCCCTGGAGGTTTAAAGGCCCTGTTGAAAGCGCACTCATTTAAAAAAAACCCTATAAAGCACTGCATACAAAACAAATTTACATGAAACATACAAACAGATGACATATTGCTCTTCTTGTGTAATGGTACTATGATTAATTCCTAGCACTGATATCAAGTAATTAAAGATTACCCAGGACTTGTAAAGTTTGCATCTTTCCTTATTTATTTATGGTATTTCTCTTTCCCTTCCAGAAATCATTTGAAGTTGTTATCTCACCGCCTTATTGCACAAGCACAGAGAATATCAATAAGTACATCAGCATTATTGCTAAGGGAGAAATAATTGCTCTGACAGCTTACAGAGCTTCTCTACAAAACCATCCAACTCAAGCAGGTGCAAGTTTTACATGGTTGTTGGGTGCTAGAAGTTCTTCACAACCTTTGCCCTCTAGATTTTATCCCCAAAGATAATTGCACTGGACATCCTGGTCATGCCGAGTGCCTTCACTGTGCAAGCAAGCAAAAACTCCATGTTTTTTTTTTTTGGTTTTTTTTTT
>VXAC01002173.1:244719-268838 GCA_013399225.1 Rhipidura dahli
ACAGTTAGGTCTTCATATATATATCTGTGTATATATATATATATATATATGCTTCTGTTTTAATATTAACTAGTGTTCAGGTAAAAAATATTATAAATGGAAGCACTTCTGCTTGAATTCATCTTAAGTTTTACATGGGCCAGTTTTGGAGGTGGTGGCCAAGGAGGAAGAAGGAGCCACCAAGCAGATTTACTTGTTTTAAATATTCTTTGGGAGAGGTTTTACAGCATAACTCAAAGGTCTCCTAATGCACAGTGTCGCCCTGAAAATGCAAGCAGATGAGGAAATGCAGGATGTAGAAGAGCAAAAGGCAGGATGCAATAAAAACAAATGATAATGAAGTGTGAAATTACTTTAAATAAGTCGTCTAAAGCTAAGCTATAGCCCTTTCCAATCAATACTTACATAATAATTGTGTGAAAATCCAGAAAAATGGATTAACAAGACAGCATAAGAAACTCAGCTTCAACCAGCTACAAAGCTGAACTTGTAATTATGAAGCAAGTGCACACCAATCCCATAATGAAAAAAGCATGGAGATGGAAAAGAGTAGAAAAGCAAAATGCAAATTCAGTTTAGCTGCAAGTTTCTCCCATAAAGTCTGAATAATTTGTTAAATATGCAATAAAAAGGTGACAGTCCAAGCACTTAGGCTGAATTTACCTATCTGTAAACAAAAATCTATAGAAGCCGTAAAAGAAGAGCTACACCAGCGTTACTGCCAGTTTTCAGAGAAAAGCAACATTTATGTGCAGGAGAGAGTATTGCTGTCATGAAAGAGCTTGCCAAATTTTAGCTTTAGTGTGGAGCACTTACAGTAGAAATCCATGAATCCTGTAAAACCAGACTGTGTTATGGAGACACTGGCAGACCTCCAATAAGGTGCATAACGATAAGTTGGATCAGTTTATCTTTCTTCTTGCAGGTCACAAAGAATGTTCAGAAATTTCTGTTATAAGAACAACAACAATAAAAAGACAACCAAGAAATGAAATCACTTATTCTCATGTGTTTCAAGTAACTGACTTTTTTTTTTTTCAGAAGATAGTGCAAGGCAGTGTTGGACAAAAAATAGGCAGACACATTTTAAAATAAATTACAGTGCTTCTAATACCAGGGATCAGCATCCAATCTGGGGAGCGCACAGGCAAAATTCCATAATCTGGCTGAGCTGGATTGGAAGAATTCCCTTGTCTTTGCAGAGCCAGCCTTGCACACTGACAGCAAAATAGGTCGTCTATTTTTGCCAGCTAAAAAACAGAGAGAAACACTCATGGCCAAGTGCAATTTTAAATGGCAGAATGCAAATAATCTGAAGAGTCTGTGTTCACAACATGTGAGAACTCCTTAACAGTTTCATTTCCAGAGGGAACTTTGTGCATTTAACAGTGGATTATTTTATTTTATATTTTTTTGCTGCATTCAATCATACCTGAGATTCCACAAATGATTGAGATACTTTTAAATTGCCTGGTCATTTGCTGATTTTTCTCAAATCACCTCACCTCCTCCCCTGTAATCAAAGTTTTCTCCTCTTCTATCTCATGGAACTGGGACCGTGACTTCTGTCCACATCCAAGGAAGCATCAGGGGATGGAATAAGGTGGGAAAAAGACCATAAAATGCAATTGTCTTAGAACCCTCAACTTCACATCCATCTTCAAAGCATGAAATCATTTCTTACCTTTGCTCATAATGGCAAAGCATGCATGGCTTGCATGTTCTATGTATGGTTACTAATTTCCAACTAAATGCCACCACCCAAGAGGAAAATTAGAATGCAAAAGGCTTGTTCCCAACTCTAATGTCTGCATGTGGACAGAGAGCTCCTGTTTGCTTCAAAAGCTACTTCATTTGGGACTTTGGGGAGAGATTAATTAACTTGAAGATGGAGAACAGCATCGTAGGTAATAATTAGGAGCTACATAAGCTCAGGATTTGTCAGTGTACACAGGTCCTTCAGAAGTTCCTCCATGGGCGAGTTCCTCATGTGCCCAGCTTGTACCAACATTTCTCAGCCACCCAACATAATACAGTAAAAATAAACCATAAAAGCCAAGGTAGCCCCTAATTACAGCCCCCCAAACCATCCTTCCCCTCAGCTGGGTGCAGAACCCATTCTCAACAGTCACACCTGTGCTGCTGGATGACTTCAGGCTCTGTGAAACGTCCTCATCCTGCTGACCCATCACCCCAGCTCACCCTGTGCGTGCTGAGAAGCTCTCCAGTCTTCCAGTGTTTTCTTCTTGATTATAGTGAGTTAATTACTTTGCCAGGAAGCAAGAGGTAGATTTTATTAATCTCCACGGCCACTTGGGCAATGAAGAATTGCAGTTTCTGCAGAAGGCTAAGCTAACACTATCTAAATATTATTCTTTATAATTATTAGACAACACATGTAATAAATAATTATACATCATTAATATTGTCCCAGCCCAAAGGACCCATAGCAGGACAGTCTGTCAACCTTGGGTCAAACAGCCCTTATCCAGTAAATAGGATATCTTATGATATTTTATTCTTTCCTCCCCAATCTTGTGGCCAGTTGCAGCTCTGTAGTGAAGGATGGAGCTCCCTGACCTTTTTAACTCTCCAAAGGAAATGCAAACATTTCTTATTCTGAGCTGGAGATGTGCTGGCTATGTCAAGAGAATGTATTACAAAGATATCTTGTTTTCTTGAACATGAAAAAAAAGAAGTTTTTCCCACTGCAGCATCGGTTTTGGTTTGTCTGCACTAAATTTTCAATCCTTAAAACCCCTTTATTCATCAGGGTTAGTTTTCATGAGATAGACAATTCATTTAAAGGGACTGTTGGCTTCAGTGTTTGCTCAAAGAGATTCCCTCATTTCTCTGAGCTGTCACCAACACCTGGAAGAATGTGTGAGTTACTTTTTTGGTACCAGAAATGGAGAAAGCCTCTGTCATTCGAATTACCAAACTAAAGTTGCTGGAAAAGGTTTACCAGCATTGAAATTAGTCATCTCTCTAGAGGCTTTCTAATGAGGGAAATAAACCAGTCAGTACTCAATCATTGCCTTTGGATGCAGCAGCTTTGGAACTGGGAAGTAGCAGCAGGATGAAGAGAAAGTAACAATTAAATCATTTGTACAATATGGTGGGGAAAATTTATTACAAAGAATTGCAGGATTTTCCTAAATAAGTGCAAGGTTCTATCTCAAAAGGCAGCTGTTGGAAACACATGGAGAAAAAGAACCATTATTAAATAAAACCAAAAAACCCTCCAAACTATTGGAAAAGCTGGATACAATTAGTAGAAAATAGTCCCCATTCCGTTCCTAGGCTGAACTCACACTAATGGCATGCCAAGCTGCAAAACTGAAAATCCAAAACCCACTAGTATCAAAGAGCATTTCTTGAGAAAAGAGGACACTCATCAAAAATGACATAAAATGAGAGCCTGGCATAAAATGAAAAAAAGAAGATGCCTTGCAGTGCATCTGTGAAAAAAAATCAGGGCCTTGTGGAAAGGAAGGTTTTATTGAAACCCAATCTATGCAAACAGTGTACTCTGCTGAGTTTATGGGGGTGCTCCCTTCAGTGGGACTTTGTTTTAAATAACACTTTGCTTTCAGATGGGAGCTGGGTGAATTATTACCTTTGCCCAGGAGAGAACAAAAACTGCAGCGTTTACAGGTGTAAGAACCCCTGAGGTAAATCACAGAAAGGGGAAGGAGGAATGGAACCTCCAACTCTGCTTAAGGATGGAGAACCTTGCAAACACCTCCAGAAAAGGGCAAAAGCCTGAGATCTGTGGCCCAGAAGGAACAGAAGAGAGGGTCAGGTCTTTTATATTATGGGTTCTGATTTTTGGGTTGGTTGGGAGTTTTGTTTGTTTGTTGGGGTGTTTGGTGGGGTTTTTTTTTATTTTTGTTTCTGGCAGTTTTCTACTTTTTTTTTTTTTTTAAATTAAAATCCAAGTTATAACATCACCTACTTCTAAAGATTTCGCTGTTATATCAGTTTCAGACCTATACATGCTGGGCCACCTGCCCTTTAGTTTTCCTTAAGAAGACTGTAAAAGATTCTTGTGAGCTCTAGAATAATAAAGACAGCATTTTCTATTATTTCATCCAGTCTCAATTGTTTTTTCTAGAATTCAATAACCAAACCATGCTGATCTTGCCAAGTTTTTTGTTGTTTTTTTTGTTTCTTGGGGTTTTTTTGTTTCTTGGGGTTTTTTTATTAAGCGGTCTGCACTGGGTTTGTCAGATAAGCAAATATATTAATATTCCTTCCACATATGCTGTCTGATTTCATTTTAGCCTTTTTGCAATGGAGCTAAATAGGTTTTTTGGAGACTTTAGGGGTTTAAGCTTATGACCTCCCAGCTTTTACAAGAGAAAACAAAAAATTGCTCACTAAAATATTAGGAAGGGCCCTCCATTTTTAAAGGATGTTATTATTTGAGTTGGAGTTGTAATGGAGCTAAGCCACACCTACTTAGAGAACAGGGCCAAACATTGCTCTTGCTTACAGCAGTTTAAATCCTTAGAGGCCTTTATTACTTAGAAAATTGAGTAAGATTTCAGTAAAATCAATTTTTAAAAGCACCAGGAGCTTGCTGTTGACCTCAGCTGCAGCAATCTGTGCAGCTTTGCTAAAACCTGCTCTCTCTCTTAAATCTGACTGACGCCACTGATGAATTGTGCTGTAAAATTTACTGTTGCAATCCCTTAACACACAGAAGCTGCTGCTTGTGTTTCTGGAGTACCCTGTGAGATGGAAGGGAGAGGTTTTCCCCAACTAACTGCAGAAATGCAGGCATCTACTCTTCTCTCTGGCACCGCTTCTCAGCTCCTTTAGCATTTACATTAACCCACAGCAGCACCAGAGATGGGGAACAGCAGCCTTAAAGGCAGCACTGGAGCAGACTGTCCCCACCTCTGTCCCCTCACAAAGTGCTGTGCAGAGCTGGCAAGTCGGCACCTGTTATTTCTCTTGCCTTCTATGCAGTGATCTAGTGCTTTGTAGTTTTAATTCACAATTTTTATTTGTCATCATAATTGTTACTGCATAATGGGATCTTTGGCTATGACTCTAGTACCTAGAATACCTCAGGAATCCAAGCAAGAGCTAATTCACACCTTCAAACTTTGCTTCTGTGCATGCTCAGAAGCTTTTGGACTTTTTACCTGACACAGCCTGAAATAAATCTGGGATTCCTGGCTTGGTAATGAGGTAATATTATTTTCTTTTTCAGTTTTGGTTTTTTCCAGCTTTTTCGTCCATGAAGGATTGCCCTTGGGGGCACATCATTCACCCTGCACCACCAGGCCAAGCAATAATACTGAAATAAGCAATATTTAAATATCTTACCCAATACACACCTATCAATAATGCATATCCAAACTCCCACAGTAGCTTCATTTTTTAACATGTTTCTGTTTGCCATCAAATCCCCATGTGCATTTGATCTTGCACATTTGACACATTTTAACAGACAGAAGGAACAGAACCATCAGTTCTCCCTGGCACCATCTGGGGTTCTTTTGCACTTACTTTCTTCCTGGCTGCCTAAAGCTCAATTCAGCTTTGTTTTTTTGCTTCTTTTTTTTTTTTTTTTTTTCCCCCACACCATGTTCCTGATCTTTTTGCTTGGCCTCAGGTTTCTTCCCAAGCCTTTACCTCTATCACACATTCCAGTGCTGCTCTAAAGCTCAGGAGAGGTTTTTGTTCCCCCCCCGTCTCCTTGCTATTCTCATTCTGCTTGAAGTGCACTGCAATTACAACAGGGTATGAACTATCCTGCACTGTTATAGATGCGTTCAATTTTCTCTCTTTCAGTAGAAGTCTTTTCCCATCACTTTGGCCTGACAAATGTGACATTCACACGTCGATTGTATATGTCTGCTTTACACAGCATAGCTAATGACTTTCCCTTCCCCTGACTTGAATTCCAGATTAGTTTTCCTACTGCTGAGCATCCCATTCTATCAATAATTGCAGGACAATTATCTCATTTGTGGGTTTTTTTCCTCCAAATGCTGAAAAAATCCATGAATCTTAAAGAATACGATGCAGTAAATGTAAGGTTTTAAACTAATACTTCATTCTGGAGACTCTCCTCACTGTGTCTATCAGCCTGCAGACACCCCAATGACTTCTGCATATCCTCACAAGGGAATTCAGTTTGCCTTCTGCATTGCCAACTACTCAGTTTCCTCTGAAAGTTGTTATGTGGTGCTGTGACACAAGTGTTACAAAATTTGAGGCTTAATCTTAAAAGTCAGGACAGAAAATAAGATTTCTATCATAAAGCCTCACCACTGTCTCACCTGATTCTTCCATCACTTGCCTTAATGCAGAAAGTACTTTATAAATCACACTGTTTTCTAGAGGCAGAGGCCAATAATATCACAGAAGATTTTCTTTTTATCTCTGGGGGATCTCAAACATCATCTCCTTTGCAAGGTGTTATTTTGGGCCATGAATCATGGATACCATTTACTACCTTACACAGCTCTTCATTTTGGAGTTTCAATCTTTAGTGTAAATATCAAGTCTCACTTGAGCTCACCTGGCCATTTCTGTTGGGTTTTTTTAAAATTAATTTTTTATAGGCTCTGAAATGAAAAAGAAAATACTGGTATTACTGAACTGGTATCAGATATCAGTGAAAGATGGGATGGAACGATTTTTTTTCCCTGATCTTTAAACTCCTCACCCTTCCATGTGCTGATAATTATCCTAATTTTTTCCCACTAAGGAATTCCATAAGGCCCTGAAAAATAAGAGATGCAAAGCTATCTTTGACCTGTGTCTCATTTCTGGACCTGATCCTCCTTAGACTTAACAGACAATCCAATTTAGGAAAATAATATGTTCAAATCAATTGTTTTCTTTTTTCTTTTTCTTTTATTTTTTGCAGCTTTGAAAGAAACAACTGTACTAAATAATATTGAGTTTAAGTCTGTACCAAGAAATGTAATATTTTAAGTTTCCTAAAGATACATAGGATGTCAAATTCAAGGCACGTGCTGTAAAATTTGATGCCAGGAGTGTGACTTTGGTGTTTCAAACTCAGGAGACAGGTTTGGTAGTTTTGACTGTGGGTTTCTGCATTTCAGAAGCCTTGTGGTTTTGCTTAATATATTTTCCAATGCTTCTTTCCAGTCAATTTTTTGTGCATTCAAATCAAAGTATATTAATAATGAGAAAATATAAACCCTCACCACCTCCCAGCACTCACAGACCCATTAGGCTTGGGAAGTACCTTTAAGACCACCAAATCCAATTATTTAAACAAAGAATAAACCCAGTGAAAGACTGAGGCAATTTCAATTTACCAGACATTTTTCTACTTTGTGGTTAATAGAAAAATAAGTTTAATGACAACATGTCAGATGGGTTTTTTTGTGTACCAGAAAATAGGGGATAAAGAAATTTGACTGAAAGAAATCAAGACTCTTGTCTCTCAACATGTATTTTGGAAACTGTGGGCCCTTTGGGTTAAGGTAACTTTTTAAATATTGAGGACAGAACTCTGAAGCCATTTCATGGGTCAAAAAGATGAGTATGACTCCATCAGAAGCAAGGAATTGGTTACAAATCCACTACAAAATTTAGGGCACGTTGGAAGGAGGAAGGCTTAAAATGGATCTCGCAAGAAATATGAGTGTATTTCATATTTATCTGCAGTGGGGGTTGCAGAGGGACACAAACATCTCTGTGTTGTTTCTGTGTCTCTCTCAGTTTTATTGCAGATCAATCACTGAATACTCTCCATGCATAAATATATTCCTGACAGTGCCTGAAATATAGATTTTTCCATTTTAATTTTTCAATTCCTTTTTTTGTGCTCCCTTTACATCGCCCTGTACCTTTTCACTGCACTCCCAGAATTAAATTTGTGCCGGTAGGAGTTCCTGATTTCACAGGAAAGATTAACTGCCTTTCATAACCTTTTTGTCATTTCACCAAACCTCCCCATCAACACATCCCTACAGGTACGAACATGAATACAAGCACATATAATCTTACTCTTTTTTTTCTTTTCTTTCCTTTCTTGTTTTTATTTTTGCATTATAGCAGTGTCTGGAAATACCAGCCAAGAACAATGTCCTTTAAAGCTCTATGAGAATAGAATCCTGAGGCATAAAGTCCTTGGTATTGACCCAGTAAGATATGCAAGGAATTAAAGAGAAACAAAGCCTAATGCACACATAGAAACTGGATCAGGAGAAATCCATTCTCTGCCTCTTTCCATCCAAAAAACTGCTGGGTCTTTCACCCTTACTGAGAACCCCAAGCAAATGAAACTCTCGTTCCCCTCAGAAGCTCAAGTTAGTAACATTTCAATGGAAACAAAAATGCCAACATAGACAATATGAAAAGGGAAAATACTGCTTTGATAATACCTCAGGAGAAAGGAATGAGGCCCAAAGCTTTGATAGTGATCTCTAGCAGGGCCCCACAAGGTTCTGCAGTGAAGCAGGCAGGACATGGGGAGATGGCCCTGCTTGCTGTGTGGTGGGAAACACCCTCCAGGTGACAACTGCCAGTCAAAGCAACAAAGCTTCGAAATACTGGTTGGAAATTTTACTATTTCTAGCTAAGCTGTCATCATTCTAAGCAGGACAATGAGGGGAAAAACCAGCTTGGTAAACAAGACTTTTACTGCTTACCATGAGCTGATGCCTGGTGCTGGCAAATAACGTTTGCAGCAATTGGCAGAATTGAAAATTCACTTGCAGAAGTAGATTTGCAAGAAAGGCTTAATAAGGAATTGGTTGTTCCTGTGCTATTATTCAATCTGATCTATTGCTTCTTTTACATATCCTTGAATGTTTGCTGGAAATCATGAGCTCTCATCCAATGTCTCTTTCAAAGTTCACATTGGGGGAGCCTGGTTCTCTGCAAAATCACACCAGTTGCAAGCTGAACACTGCAAGAGAAGGACACTTAAAATGGGCTCTTAAAACATTACAAAGTTAAAACCTTCAGCAGACTATACATGGGATTTTTATTTTACTGTAAAATTTTATGTGCAGATGCTAGAGACTTGGAAAACATGGCTTGGACAAAATTTGTAACACAGAAGAATTTTTCTGAAAAAGAAAAGAGACCTCACTGAAATAAAATTAATCTCCAGGAGAAACTTGATCAGAGAAAAAGAGAAGCAAAAAAGAGAGAAGAGAAATGGAATAGCAGGGTGAAACATCAGGTGTGGTATTGTTTCTGTCAGTGCTCCTTTATCTTCCTTGTTCACTTCTCAATGGGTCACTCCAGCTGTCATTCATGCACCAGAAGCTATGACAGAAATAACCAAATTTAGTAAATCTGGGGCAAAGTAGTGTCATACAGAAACAGTTTATCCTGGAAGAATTAGCAGATGTACTTTTAATGGTGAAATGTGGGCGCTCAGGGAGATTTCCCCAAAAAGGACTGGAATTTCAGCCACTCACCACAACTCAAAGCCATCAGGAAGCAGCCAGCTAACTCTGATGCAGCTCTGATCTGAAGACACCCTTTTTTTGGAGAAGTGGACCCCTGTATCTCCATCTGATTTGCACTAGTGACTATTAGTCAATACAGCAAAAAGCCTCCAAAAAATCTGTGCTCAGAGGCTCCGTGACCGTCCCTTCCATCCCGTGTCCCTCCAGTCCTATCGGCTGCTGTGCAGCTGTGCCTGATCCTGTGCTTCTCTGCAGGTCACTGGGCTCTGGGGACATATCTGAGGGATGTCCCCCAGCCCCAAGCCCGTGAGATGCTCCTCACAGGAGTTACACTCTTGGCCTCTGAGCTGGCAGGAGGTTTGAGCCCATCCTGAGCATGCCAGTCCCTAAAACCAAAGCCTGCGTCTGCACTTCTGCAGATTTGGCCACGGAGAAGTCAAATCTGTTTCAGGCTATTGCTTCAAACACTCTTTTAATGGGCAGCTTGTGGCAGCCAGGACAACTGTCTGCAGACAATCCCCGCTTTGCTGAATGAATGCCATCCTGAGTCAACACCTCTACTGTTTACCTTGAGAAGATGAAAATCAGATGAAACTCCTGAGGTTTTTGGCAGGTGGAATGATTTTCCCCACAAGGAACAGGCACGGTGAGTTTGAACCTGTATTCCTGAAATACAACAAAGGTACTCAATTAATTTGGAGAAGTCACTATCAATTTCTAAACTTCCACTGAGATACCATAAATAATGCTTTGCAAGCTTATTAATTTAATAGCTCTGATATTCATTCTGTTTCATCATGTGTTTGCCAGCCTTTTATTCATTTTGATTTGTTTTTTCCTCCTCAAATGTTATTTTAAATAGCTTTCATGAAATAGCTGCATAATAAGTGTACCCTTTTGTTCTTCTTCAAGGAAGCTCAGCAAAAGCATAACAAATAATAAAGCTGATAAAAGGATACATGAAATGCATACCAAAATCTAGGTTTTTTTCTGATGCAAGCACCATTTAACTTCAAGCTAAGACATCTCTCATCAGGCAACATCTCGAGAAGCTGTTGGGCAATGGATTGAAGCCAGAGCCAAGTAATGGAATTTTGGTTTTACCCTCCTCCTTTTACCCTGCTGACTGGAAGTGTGCAATATAATAATGTGTTATTTGGCCATCCAGTCCAGGGAGGTAAGAGGGCTCCCTTTAAGGCTTTCAACTTCGCTGGGTGAGCGAGAATTAAAATGAGTTGCTAACAAGAAAACAGAATGCATAATGCTCACAGCAGAGTCTAAAATAAATTATGACATTTATGCTCACTCACTTATATTTTGGAGAGTGAATGTGACTGAACAAGGCAATTATCTCTAATTAGGATGGGCTAGGGTCATTCCATTAATTATGTCCATCACAGCTAGTTAACAATATTGATTAACAAGATAAGAAGGAGAATAAGCCATTCATCCCTGAATGGGGTTGTTATAGATTTTCTAATGAATTCCTACAATGTATTTCAAAAGGAAAATTGCAGAACTGGAGGTGCCATAATTCCAACAAAGCCTGATTTCAAACAGGCTCTTCTGAAAAACATTCCTGAAACATTCTGCTTTTGTTAATATGGAATAATTATGGAGCTAAATAAACATACGACAGCATTCCATAAGTGTGCCTGACACACACAGGGAAAACACTCTTTGATCCTTGAAGCATAAAAAATTTCAGGCCCAAACCTTACAGGGCTGAAGACAAAGACAAATTAAAATCTGACTGACTGCAAGTGATTAAGAAGAATGCAGAACTGCACAAGAAGTCCTGGACTAACTTGGAAATAGTTCCCTAAGAATGGCTCGGTGCAATCCCTGGTTTAACTCAAAAACTGAGAGTGGAATCAAATTATGAAATATTTTGTCTGTGAGATATTATGAAAGAGAAATACAGACACCCATGTTCACACTCACAGACACACTTACTCCTCTACGATTTGCAATAAAATTCTCAGTCTGTGAGATGTCCTACTATTTTCAAAATAAAAATCAGTTTTTTCCTGCTTTTTTCCTTTCCTTTTTTTTTTTGTTTGTTTTATGTGTATGTGTGCTTTGTTTAGTTTTATTTTTTTTCCTTCTGCATCCTGTCACAACGCAGTGATTGATCCCCAAGTTTAGTGGTGGGCATCCAAGTGGGTATCAAACATCCGTGGTGCTTCTGAAGCGCTGGTGCCAAACTGCAAACTGGAAATGCTCTCCTGGCTGCTCCACCGACAAAAGAGACCCTTGATGTGCAATTCCACCCCTCATCCCTCTCAAGCCATTCTCAGGCAGCTGAGATGAGACAGCAAGAGCAGCAGAGCATGTGCCTGATTGTTGGCATGTCAGGCAGGCATTATTAAAAACAGTGGGGGCAAGAAGAAAGATGGGAGGGAAGGCATTTGCTGCTTTGTTCCGATGCTGGAAAGCTGATTTGGGAAGGAAGAAGTTCCTGGATGCACTGACATAGATATAAGGACTCGATGCAATGAAGGCATCCAGGCTTTCTCTGTGTATTTTGGATAATGAGGTTTTCAAATATTTTCCATCTACTATTAAAAGAAGACATATGCTAAAGTAATCTGATTTAGAAACCTTTGTTCCTATATCTCAATATCATATTTATTTTTGTATCTCCAGCCAAGAAACTATCCCAGAATTAACACAAAAGCAAACTTATTCTGACCCTAAAATACAAGTTCTTAGTCATGTCCAAAATCATCTTCTGATATTCACTGCTTCAAAAAAAAAAAAAGAATGCAAAGAATAATACTTTTTAGAACATAAAGCAATTGCTAATTGTTAACAATAATATTTAAATTGCTCTCTAAATGAAAACATTAAGAAGCATTTAACTACAGTGCTCACAGTAAAATTAAAGCTATGGTTGGGCAGATAACTACTATTCTCATTTAGCAAAGAATTAAACCCTCTTGGAACACCTGCTCCAGAGAACATCACCAGAGATATAACTGAGGTGAAAAAGAAGTACTAGAAATACAGAATTTTTAATTTTTTGCCCCATAATATGTTTGCTTTGGTAGACAGATTCTTTAGGAAAGTTTCACGCTTGTAAAAACGTGGTTAACATGTAAATATAAAATACCAAATCATGTGACCAAGAAAGAGATGCAAAGCATTTTACATGGACTGTCGGAACTTTGATAATGAGTTCAGAACTGACTTTTTTCAAATCTTGAAACAGTGGTGTTCCACAAATGCTGCACGTCAAAGCCTTAAGTGAGTTCCCCAGCATTCTTAATCCTTGCTTATAAATGTAAATTTCTCTCCCCCCAAAAAAATCAGTAAAATACTGACTGTCATCATCATCTTGGACACTTGTCAGCACTTCACCAGGGAAATGACAGTTCTTTAATATGAGAGCTTTTGATAATGGTGCAGACAAAGTTTCCAAATGACCTGAGAAAGTTCCAGAAGAGGTGCTCACTACAGATGCTGCATGATAAAGGCAACTGAACAAATGAAAGCACCTCTAAACTGAACTACAGACCTCAGAATGTGGATATTTTGAGAACCAGCTGCTTAGGAACAAAATATGTTGTACATGAAACATAAATTTGCTTTACAATAAAACCATAAAAGGCAGAAACACAGATTATTTCAAGATTGCAAGAAGTTTAAAAGACACCATCCCAGATCTACTTTAGGGCAGTGATGATGCTGGTATCAAAAGTCTGTAGCTGAGACTGGTTCATACTAAAAAGCAGTTTCACCAGTGCAGAACTGTGATCAGGAGAATGACAACCTCTGTGGTGACTCCTTGTGAGCATCAGATGAAAACTGGAGATGGTGGGTGCTGATGACAGAGGGGAAATGCTGCCAGAATGCTGGGAACTTCTGGAATAATTCTAGGAATTAATGGTAAAACTTGATTAAACTATGCTGTTGTTTATGGATCTTAATGCTTTCAACATTACAAAGCACAAAGAAAAACTTCTTTTCTCGTTAAGCACAGAAAACACAATTTCTAACCACGTTTCTTGAATGCCACAAGATATAAACTACAGTGTAACCACATTGTTCTTAAATTTGCAGTAAATCCCCCCTTCTTTGAATTTCCTGGGGCTGAATACTCTAGTGTGTCTTCTGTGGTTAAAATCCATAACATGTCTTCCTTTTTATTCATTTATTTTCTCCCCCTTTGTAGTCTTTGAAAGAATCATTCTCTTCTAAACCTCTGCCTTCTTATAGCTACCAAGTCCTTCATGTTTCTGTCAACAGAAAGTAGCTTTGAACAGGATCAAGTGTAATTACATCAAGCTTTTTTATTGTTATCACTATATTTATTAAAGGACAGCAGACTTTATGAGAGACTTTTTTTTTTAAACATTATATTCCAGCTCTGTGGCACAAAAAAAAATGTCTATTTCAGCTCGCATTGCAGCTGTCTTGAAAAAAAGTCAGGTTTGTAGAAATGAGTGGAGTTTCTTCCCTGAGATCTGTTCAACAAGGACCATTCTTTTGACCGAGCAGTTGTGGCTCAGCACGTACCTCTGCATCCAGGGAAACAACATTTGTGCCTTCAGTTTCATTTGCAAGTATTACAGAACCCACTCACTGCAAATCCTGGAAGCTTTGTAGGACCAGTGCACTTAAGCCACTGCATTCCCATACCAACAGGAAAAACAGCTCTGAGCCAAAGATGAGTGAGAAGCAAAACAAAAAAGGACACATTAAATAAATTGGGTGGAATGTCAGCCCCTCTACCTGTTTCATGATACTTCTTCACAGATTTAGTAGTAAGCATCTGCTTATCTGCAGTTGCCACATTCTTTGGTTTCCAGTTATCAGGTCCTCTGCTTCTTCTGCCTCTCCTTCATGCTCCTGCAATGTGCCTCTCGTGTTTCTTTGCAGCTGGGACATTTCCCAGACAACACAGGCAGGTAACAAATCACCAGGTGCACTTATTCTTCTGATCTGCTTCTCAGTAGAACAGCAATTCTGAGCAGGATCATCTTCTCTGGAATAAAGCAGAGATGTCAGGTTTACTCCTGCCTTGCTGACAAACTGCTTGGCCATTTAATTCCCTGTTTCATTTGATTGCAGTAGAAAGCTTTGTTGGGTGAAGGAGTTGCCTGCCCTAAGCAAGTGACCAAGCTTGGCAGTCCCCATTCCCTGTTACTGCAACATCCACCTCCCTAGCAGGGCATGAGGTGAAAAGGGGCTTACACAGAGAAAGAACTGACTCACACAGAGGCCAGCACAGTGAGGTGAGAGGGCTGCACAGCTCACCTTCCACAGATCCCAGATTTTCTTGGGAAGCCCAGCTGCATGAGGCCTTCAGGGCTCCCAGCCTCTCCAGAAAAAGCAGGAGCTGCTCACCAAGCTCTGCAGGTGCTGCTGCAGCTTTAAAGGATGTGACTGTGAGCAGGCAGATGATCGGGGCTGACCCACACTCTTAAACAGGATCCTGGGGTGCTGTGCCAGGCCAGTTCCAGGGCAGCACCTGGTCTGAGATCCTCTTTCTTCTACAACTCCCCCAAGGGAAATAAGGAATTCTCATGTTCTGAAATGTGGCCATGAAGTTGGGCACCTTCTATCTGGGTGCAGATATAATGGTAAGCAGGGATGTGTTACTTCGTGATCAGTGAAGGCAAGATCCACTGTTAAAATTGAGGCCTTGGACCCACAGCTGTCTTTGCCAGTGCATCTGAGGCAATTCCCATCCAGTTATCACATTTGTATATTAGGATGCAGACGTTTATGAGACAAAGCAACCAGTTTTAGAAGAAGATCCATGTGATTTGTCCTCCTAGCCCTTTCAAGCAGGCAAAAGCTCAAATGCACCAAGAGTCTCTAAGGGAGCTGGGGTTTGTTTTGTCACTGTTCATCAGCAACGTGATAGAACCCATCAAGTTGACACAAATAATGAAATATTTTGATTGCATACTTCTTTGCAGAGAAATTGGTAAATATATTTCTGATTAAACAGAGGCTAAACTCTTTTTAACCTCCTAAATTCTAATCATGGCTGTTTCAGTCTTTTCATGAACACGTTGATTGAATACTTGTCTGTTTAAAGCTGAGTTTGTTGTTGTGTGCACAACACTGGGAAAGAGAGTGCTTTGTTTCCTGCTTCACACAGATGGGCAGAGTACCTGTGAAGCCAGGTTGATTTACAGGGAAGCCACCACCCTTGTGGCCATCCCAGTGAAGCCAAATGTGCCCTTAGGGCTCTTGCCCCGCACTTCCCACCAGGACTGAAGGTCCCTGAGTGACCAAATGACCCTCATTTGCCTTTGTGTACCTCGGGATAGATCAGACAGGGATGCCAAATCAAGTCCTGATCCAGTTGGGGCACTTAGTCACTCAAATGCACATTTTCCCTGACCCCAAGGTGATTATACTCCTTCCACTACAGCTCAAAATTACATCAGGAACTGCCAAGAGAGAAATTAGAAAGCAGATACACTTAGGAGATATTATATAGAAAATTATGTCACATATTTTACATGTTACACCTAGAGCCTGCCAGAGAGCTACCACCTTTATTAGCTCTGACTTCTTCACACCATGCAGAGGGAAGAGAGTAGTTAAAGAAACTTTCTTTTCCTAAAATATTCTTAACCCAAATAATACCAACAAGAAAGACTGTGAAGGATCAAAATGTCAGTTTGTTCTGAAACAGAGAAGTCAAACACCTTTTATGTGTTACGATTCCTCATTTTTTGGAAGCAAATTTGCCAAATTTCTTGTCTGCTTTGGGCAACTGTGAGGTTTGTTCCTCCGTAAACCACGGTGACACCTTCCAAAAGTTCTACATTCTCCTTAGCTAATTTTTAAATTTTCATAAATAAAAGTGGAAGTTTGCAACATCTTCTCTGGGTTTTTTAACATCTGGAAATATGCACATGAGTTTTCAGGCTTTTTTACAGCAATAATTTTTTTAATACAAATTTACTCCAAGAATTTAAACTTGAAAAAAAGCACAAAAAACCCTTGGAATTTTGCAGAAAGTATGATAAATGGTGAATTTTTACAATTTGTTTGGTTTAGCCAGAAAAGCAGCAGCCATGTGAGATGCAGTGTGTCTGCAGTGGTGCTCTTTCCTGTGTGAATCCAAATGAGCTCATTTGAAAAGGTTATCACGATGTTATTTAATTACCATTTCTGATACCACAGACCAACCCTCTCACACACAAGTCAGGCAGCTTAGAATAATGATCATCTAACAACACTGGTGAGGGATTCACAGGGCAGCAAGTTTAAGTCACACAGAGCTGGTCAGTAACTGATTTCAGATTTAAAATTTTGTGGCTATGTCAAGACACTTCGGTCAGAAGTACAGAGGAGATGTGTATTCCCACAGTGCCAGTGCTAATTATTCTGTGATGATCCACTTAAAAGTAACTTTTACTTACACAATAAGGTCTTGGATGAAGGTCTGCAAAGCCTCAGGTGGATCCAGGCAACTATAAACCCTGAAACCCAGCTGGCAGGGATTTGGCAGGTGTGATTTAAAATAAATTTGTGTAATAATATAATTATTCTGAACATAAATGATCTCTGACTAGAATAGTGAAGTCCAAGAGAAGTTTTTTTCAGAGAACCAAATAAAAGTAAAAGGGGAAAGAGAAACTAAATAATGGGCACAGGAACAGGACTGAGACTGTGACTAATACAATGAATAATCTATCAAAAGATATTACAGCTGAAATGATTCTCAGAGAATGGTTTCAAAACTTCTTCCCGAGCAGGAAGTACCATCAATACTCCTGAATTATAAGTTTGAATCTCTCTCTGTCTTTTCTCTTTTGTAACTCCTGTTACCTGCAGCGAGTCAGGGATGGACTGTTGCCCTGAGTGGAATTATTCCATGTTTGATGAGATTTCTTGTCCACAGACTGGATTTATGAACTTGAGCTTGCATTTTCAAATAAATCCAAGAATAAGCATGTAATTTCTCATGGGACATTTCAGAGTATGATTTTTTCAAACCACTGGGTATATCCAAATCTACTTTAAGTGAGGGGAAAAAAAAGAGGCAGCAATGTTCCTATTGCTTCATTATTCCTGCAAGAAATAATCTTTCCCAGCACTGATTCCATCCCCTGTGCCAGATTTAACAGGGAAGGCAGAACACAGTAAGTTTCTTTTAGAGCTGGTTTCAAGCAGCCAAAATCAACTATATAAACAAACCAAACATGTAAAGTAGGTAAGAGAATGAAAATCGCCCTAATTCTTTTTGCAGAGATAAAATCTTTTTGTGTGTGTGTGTGTGAGAACACAACTTGTTTGGTCATTTGTTTTTCATTAGTACTAAAAGAAGTCGAAACTTTAAATCACAATTATACACAGTTACAGCCAATCTGGGACTCTTATTCTGGATGATGCCTTAACTACAGAAATAAGAAATAATTAGGTTTTGCAAAGAGGAAGGTCCCATACATACTGAAAGCAATGTTGTTATATTCACATTTTTCCCTATCTGCTTTCATGAAAAATTACTAATTTTATGAACTGGACATAATAGACATTGTGATAGCATTTTCTCCTGTCTGAAAAACTTGAAGTCGTGGTAAATATTGACACTCATCACCATCTTGCATGTCTTTATTGGAAAGAAGGACAGTAAACAGTTGATGTGACAGTGATGGGGAAAAAAGTAAATTCTAAACCAGAATACATTCTGAATGTGAAAACAAAAAGATGTGACAGGGTAACAGCTCTATACAATCAGGAAAAATCCCTTCTTTTCTGATCAGGACTAATATGTCTTGTTTTTTTTTTTTTTTTTTCTCTTCTTCTTTGTAAAGGAATCAAATGGAAACTTATTTGAGGGAGCTTAACTTGGACTTTAACAAAGTTTCAGAAGTTCAGCCTTCTTCTGTGTTTACTCCACCAAGGAAATGTTTTCCACTTAAGCAGCACATTCATCTAATTAAATTAAATTAATCCATTCTATATCCCTAAGGTAGAAAGCAGCCACATTTTCTTTTATTTATGTGTTGTTTTCCCTAGATTCTGAAACTAATGGCAAAAAAAAAAAAAAAAATTGTAGTGGAATTAATTTTGAAGATGCATCTGATTAATGTTACTCCTTGCAGCAAAACTATTCCCTTTCCATGGGTAAAGCTGCTTCCCTGATACCTCCCATCTGCAAGGGAAAGTGACTACAGTTTTTCCTCTTTAAGGGAAAATGTTTCCAGCAATCTTTTACATAATGGGATTGTATAAAAAGAACTGCAACTGTCATGAGTACTTCCCTTTTGAGGACTCTCACCAAGTTCTGGACATGTTTCCCTGCCTAAAAGTTCATAATGTGCTATAACTAAATTAATGCTGGTGAGGATTTTCTGCTCCTTCTAGAAAAGAGACAAAATATGTGCTGAGTTACACTCTGAGACTGAGTTAACGTTGTGCCAATTGTAAATGCTACTGCTCTGACATGGACAAATGTGGTTTATTAGGACATCTTGCTGCTTTTCCTCATATCATTTAGATAATGCTCCCATCTCCTCAGTTTCCTGTCTTGTCACAGACTGCCTGTAGAAAAGTGTGAAGCCAATCTAGATGTCAGATTAGGCTCAGATCATAACCAAAAAAAACCCAAAAACTCAAAATACAGTGTTGAAAGTGTTCTTTTTAAGATTTCTAGCCAAGAGCAGTGTTTGAACTAAAAGGAGAAACCATCTCTTTGTGCATTGCTGTTTGTGGGTCTCCAACAAAGTGCTACCACCCTAAGGTTCCAACTAATTCAAAATTAACTGTGTAAAATAACAGGGCTCGAATTCTCTGCTGGATCAAATCCACCTTTAAATTCAAGTACTATTGATTTGATCCTCCTCAAATCATCACCAATCATGGGCATGCTTTTGGTGCAGCAACTTATTACCAGTGGGATGAAGCCATACAATGGAAATCTTTGTTGGAAGGGACATTTTGCATGGCCCTTGCTCATGGTGAAACAGACCAGTGAAACCTGAATTGGACCAAGGGCTCTAGGCATGGATTGGAAACTCAAGGACTGTCAGGATCTATGTAATATTTTGGCAGGATGAAGAAAAATTTGCCATTAACTCACAAGTGTTTTTACTTTGGGTATATCGTGTATCTTCCTTCTCAGCTATAAACAACGGGGTTGCAGCCACATTATAATTCATGCGCAAAATATTTGCATTTTTCCACAAATGTGTTTCAAATTTCAGCTCGTGCACTTCAGACTGGAGGGTATCTGTGTTCTCTAGGTCTCATTTTAAATTAAAAATATGCACATTTTCGTTTTTATCCAGCCAAGCTGTTTGTCCACACCAATATTCATGCTCAGATCAGCTGAAATGATTTGTCAATTTGCATCAAACCCAATATTTTTAGTTCATTTGGTTTTTTTCAGGAATAGGACTAGGGGGTTGCCAAATGTTTCTTGAAAGATATTTTTTGTAAAATGCCAATCTTAGTTTTCAAGCCCCTAAATGGTTTCACGGTGGCCCTTATCTGATGAAAAAGTGAAAATATTTCTTACGTGTAATTAAATATTACAGACTTCCAGTATTTTCCATGGGAAAAAAAACCCCAACATTGTCTGAAAATGCAGTGGTTAAGTCACATCCTCACTTCCAGCCAACTTTCCTCTCAATGTGAGCACTGATCACAGATCACTTCAAACACTCTGAAACAGGAACCAACAGCAAAAATATACATTCAGTTCCCACTGGAGTTAGCAACAGTTTGCAGCAGTGTGAAAGATAAGAAAGCCTTCAGTTTGAAACAAAGAATGCATGATTTTTCTGGCTTTTCAAAACGTGGCATTTGATGTTTATGATTTGGTTACTGACAGCAATGCTTTTGCATCTGTAAACTAAAAACTAATCTTTGATTTTAGAGAAAGAACAACTGAATACAGAGAAAGTAAATGTCATTGTATTTGCCAAATTTCTTTTGTATAGTTATTAGTCACTGCTAACAAGCAGCCCTTCCACTGAAAATTGTTAATTACAACACAGAAAGGGAACCGAATTTTTGTCCAGTAGATCCTGTATAATTCCACTATTTTTTTTTTATATAATGCAGTTTAATTTTTCTCTAGTGTAGACAAATATAATCTATTCAATCATTTCCTGATTCACAGATACACCTCACGGACACAATCCTGTATCACTACTGAGCTGGGAGACAATTGGCAAAGGGTTTCTCTTATCAACTCCCTTGTTCAGTTGCCAAAGATAGAAGCAAATGAAATTCCTTTAATTCCACTGGAGCGTAACTCCAGTGCCTGCTGGAAAGAGCCACAGCAGCAGTTCCAGAGGTGTGAACGTTAAACAAAGATGCCAAATCCATTTGTTGCTGTTGACACGAAATAAATTAGAAATGAGGGTCCAGAGGTGTGAACCGGTGCAGTTCGTACTTCAGGCCCTTTTTCTCTGTTAGACACTGTATGTTAATAGTAAATATTTTACAGTTTTCATCAAAATCTCTGTACAAACCCCCTCAGCTATAAAAACCAAAGGAATGGAAATGTATACAGTTAAAAAGCTACATTTTTTTAAGGCTGGTCCAGCCTTTTTTACTCAGTTTACTCAGCTATAAAACCCCAAGAGGATCAGGTGATTGTTCATTCACAAGAGCTTGCAGGATCAGGGCTTTTTTGATAGTCAAAGCTTATTCAGATTTCTTTCTTAAATACATTTGCAACATCAAAATTTCACTACAGAGTAGAAGAAGATCCTGATTTGATTTATTTATTTTAGAAAGTGGATGTGAGTGAATGTGGATATCTAAAGTCATGCTTTAAGCTCTTTCCTTTATTTTGTGTGCTTTCTTACTCTCAGAAAACAAATCCATGTTACCTGATTAAAACAGGGCATCCAAACATTTCAGTGGTGGGCAGATTCCCTTCTTCACTAAACTACACAAAATCCAAGACAAGAAGTTTGTTTTTCTTGCCTTTAATTTGACTTGACACTTACAAGTCTACCTCTGCAAACAGAAGTTTGGTTAAATAAAAGCTGAGACTTCTCCACTCAACAAGTAGACTCAGAAATGTGGCTTTAAATGGGTGTGTGAGGTATGA
This sequence comes from Rhipidura dahli, assembly GCA_013399225.1. Taxonomy (NCBI): domain Eukaryota; kingdom Metazoa; phylum Chordata; class Aves; order Passeriformes; family Rhipiduridae; genus Rhipidura; species Rhipidura dahli. Next base: position 266,179 of record VXAC01002173.1, read on the forward strand.
ATCCTCACTAAATGTGTATGCTAGGAGTGGCAGCAGGTGTAATTCTTGTGTCTTTCTAATTGTCTTTGAAGGCAGGGTATCAGAACTGACACTTCAGCGTTTCTAGAAAGCTACCTTCACCCTGCATGGGTAGATTTGTTTTCAGAAGCATTTAAAGCTTCATCATCTTTCAGTCTGCTGAGTAATATTTCCAAAACAAAGGAAGGAAAATGCAAAAAAGGCATATCAGTTTAGGTTCTTACTCCCACACCTAAATTAGTGAAGGCTTTCATACTCATTGACGGGTTTTAACAAAAATTTCAGTTTACAAACTCCTGACAGTGGTTTATGAACATCTCAGCCAGTGCTTGTTTTCAGTGGACTTTGAGCAGTGTCCAGGATGATATCCAGCTCAAATACAGCAGGACATGGTGATGGTGCTCACTGCACCCTACCACAGACCATCCCAGCCAGATGTAAGAGTACAGAACAGACTCACTGTCACAAGAACTTCTGTGCTGTGTTTCTTTCCCTGGACCACTCTTCAGTACCATATTGCTCTGTACAGAACAAGAGGGTTTGAAGACAATACCCAAACACCACTCCCCTGATATGCAAAGGCTTATCTTGTGTAAAGCAACCTTGAAGTGACCCAAATTCATAAGGACACCATTTCCAGAGTGCTTTACATTGCCAGAGCTCACCAATAAAAAGGAAGGGGGGGGTGTAGTGAAGCCCCAGAGCTCTTCAGCATTTTTGCTTTACATTTCTTGTTCCTTTCATTTTTGAAATGCAGCACATAATATTAGAGATAGTTATATCTGCATATTACAAGCAATTACTGGGCAAAGTGCTTTTCTTTGTCAAAGTCATTGGCAAAACTTACATTATCTTCCGAGCAAACAAGCTGAGATCAGATCAGTGTGTACACTGAGAAAGTGAAGCGTGCTGCAAAAAAAGGGAGATGGAAACTGCATCAATTTAAAACATGTGCTCCTAAGGAAGAGAAGCATAGCTCAGAGACTCGTGCTAATATAATGAAACCTGACTTTCCTTCTCAGAACATACAGAAAACTTTTCATGTAAGATCTCAGCATAAATATTTGGTAGGAAGCTTAACTCAGCTGAGGGCTTATTGTCATGTTACTGAAACATGCAGTTTTTCCGTCTCTATGGCTTTTGTACTTAAGGTATAAACTATTACTTTCAGGGGTGTATTTGAATCATAAAGAGCAAAGATGACTTTATAGCTGTTTCATTGGTTTGAAAACAGTGCTTCACTCAGGTTTATAGCCCATTAAGACAGTGTGTTTTTCCTTGCATGATCCCCTCCTGTGCTGTACTAATTTAATTTCAACACTATGGTTTGAACATCACACATGCAATTAGTTTCTATCAGGAATGAAAGCTCTTTCACTCAAGGTCAAATTATAAAAAGTCTATGAAGCTGGATGAACTGATCATTCCAGATCAAGTAAAAAGAGTCAAAGCTCTATTTTCAGATTTTTTTTTTCCTAATTCACTTAAGCCAATCTGGAAATTTAATAATTTTTTTTAAAAGCTGGGGGGTTTTTTTGCTAATAATGTTATTCCTCCACATATACTGAATTTTTTTTTTTTAGACAAATAACAGCAGCTATCTACAAATATAATTAGAAAATATAATGAAGCACTTGTTTAGAATTTCACCAATGAACTCTCAGCTCAGGAAATTTAAATATTAGTGATATAACTAGTGTAACATAAAGCACTCTAAGAGAATAATGAAGGGGTTTGGGAAATTTTTAAATGTCCACAGAGCAAAAGTTCAGGCAAGCCCATACTTGTGGTGACAGGGGACCTCTTTGGCTTATTCCATTTGTCACTCATTTAGAGGAGTGAAGACAGCTTTCCACGAAACATTCTCATTTCTTATTTTAAAAATCATAGACCTCATAAATCACCCCTGTGGTTCTAGAAAATAGTCATTTGTGTATACATCACCCTACAGTGTTTAAATCTTCCTCAATGAACTGTGTGTCATCTCTGGCTTCAATATCTGTCACATATCACATCTTACCTGTGGCTCGGCAAGATGAAAGGCAGAATCACTCTGATTCTGTCTTCCTCCTGATAGTTGTAATTAAGTTTTAAAGATGTGTCTTTAACCTTGATTTTATCTTTCTGAAGAAGAAGAGTACGTGAATCAGACACAAATTCTGCTGGATAAATTCACTGCTTCAGCAGATTTGAAGACAGAAGTAAAATGTTTATAAAGGCTGTGGGGACCCCGGGAACTCCAATAGCTGCTCCAGCCCTAGCCCTCAGGTGGCTAGAGGAGTCCCTTGCAGAGGAAAGCCTTGGGGGCAAGGCGTAAAGAAGTTTTTTTTTTTCCTTTTTTGAAGAATATTGGTACAGTTGTTTTTCCCCTAAAAGAGATGGTTTGGTCCAGGAGTGTTGGAGAAGAACATTCCACGCCCAGTGGGGAGGATTTGAGGTGCCTATCAAGGCAAGCNTGGTGCCCGAACAGGGACCTGACAGTTCTTCGATTTTCTTGGATTTCCCTGTTCGGATTTTTCTGGTTTTCCCCATCTGCTGTCTCCCGTTGATCTCGCCTGCAAGGAGCAGTGCAGAGATCCGGGACACGCCGAGGGACCTCTCCTATCAGATTTAATTTCTGGATTCTCCGCCTGTGTTTTTGC
>VXAC01002174.1:7320-109283 GCA_013399225.1 Rhipidura dahli
TTCCTCGCCTGTGGCGCGGGCGGAGGAGCCGCTCTGGAGGGGTGGTCTGGTGGGAAACCCGTGTGAGAGATCCGCCTGTGGCCGAGCAGCCAGCCGCGTTTCCCCAGGGCTGGAGCTCGCTGTTGGGGGCCCGTTCCCGAGCACAGACTTCAGGCAGCATCGCCGTCCTTCATTTCTGCAGAGTCCCTGTGCAATCCCTGACAAAAATGAGATCTGCAGACGAGTGTCCCGGCTTCTGCTGGGAGAATCTGGCAGCTGCACCAGCTAGGCCTCATAGTATGAAGTTGTGTAAACTCAACAGTAGCTAGCATTCTTAATGATAGCTTCCTTAAGAGATGCTTTAGCTTGTATACTGCATAATCGTGGTTTCGCGGTAAGTGAAAGGTCCCAGCTCAGTGCAATGAGGAGGACAAGTCCCCACCCTGCAGATAAGGACCTCTTGTCTCTCAGAATCTTAAAACCATCCATGAAGAAGAAAAATGCCCCTGGACTATGAAGATAACACCAGAATCCCAGTTCTTTCAATACCTCTGACAAAGCTCTGCTGTAATCTGGCATCGTAGGTAGCTGTAGCAAGACCAACTGTGGGGACACCAAATCAAGACAGAATCAGCTTTACGGTGACACCATAGATTTATTGCTGTTTTCCAACATAGTAGCACAAATGTGTGTCATGTAGTGAGTGGTCAAATCGTGTTGTATATGAATGCATGAAAGGCATAAGAACCGTTTGTTAAATATGTGCAGTGTGCCCTGGTTTGAATGGGACACTTCATGCTCGTGAATAAAGAATTGCTCAAGTAGTTCTGTACTTTGCATCCTGGTTCCTCTCCACAATCAGCACAGACCAGTTGCAACATTTTCGTGACATTCAGGTCCCCTGCTGTGCTGTGCCCCTTGCTCACATAGGGCCCTTACCTGGCTGCAGAAGCCAATCTTTGTTTTAGAAAGATAATTCAGAGCAACGAGGAATTAGTTGCGGCTGGGAGCCACAGACAGCTTGTAATGGACAAAATTTTCAGTGTTCCCAGCTGGGAAACATGCCTTGAGCACCCATTGCTGATGAACATATATGATCTTTTGGCTACCTAAAGGTACCCCATCTGTCTGAGTGGCATAGTTCCCACTGTAAATTGATGGCCTCTTACCCTGGAGCATTTTTCCTTCATGATGATGGATGAAGAGTAATGTTGTGAATGCCACCAAGGCTGAAAAGTCTTCTTTATTACTGATCATATTCTTTCTAAAATTTAATCATAAGATGATTATTCTGAAAAAATCAAACTAACAAACAAAAAAAAAAAAAACAGAAAGAAAGAAAGGAAAGAGAAAGAAAGAAAGAAAGAAAGAAAGAAAGAAAGAAAGAAAGAAAGAAAGAAAGAAAGAAAGAAAGAAAGAAAGAAAGAAAGAAAGAAAGAAAGAAAGAAAGAAAGAAAGAAAGAAAGAAAGAAAGAAAAGAAACAGAACCCAAATGGTCAGGTTAGTGTTTAGATAGTTTTCAAGCTTTTGTCAAGGTTTTGGACCTCGTCCTGGTTTGTGCCCACTGTCTTCTATTACACAGGGCAATTGTTAGCATTTCAACCTAAAGTTGCTCTGACTTGAATATAGATATTTCTAGCAGAAACTGGAGCTTGTCTGGAAGGTGAAAGAAGAATGTTCCAGTTCCTCAAGAGCAACCTATATGTGTCTATAGGAACAGGTAACACAGAAAATAATAGACATATTAATTGGACTGTTAATATGTCTATTAAGGAGAAAAGAATAACTGAAAAAGTTGTTATTTTATAAATATTTATAAAATATACAAAGACCAGTTTCTGGCTCTATTCCATGACAAATTTCATATATGTATTTATGTTTACATGTAAGATATTTATTAATTTGTGAAAACTTTTCACTGATTTGAAGAATAAATTTTGATGGAAAAAAAACCACAAACTGAAACAATCAAGAAATTTGAAAACTTGGGAAGTAAAATGGAAATACAAGCAAAGAATAATAGTATATTCAATGAAGGTCTCATGTAGAATAAAAGAGAATCAGTCAATAATACACCCTTCCATTTGAATATCAGGCTCTGCATTTCTGCAGTGGTACGCTGATAATGGCCACTCTTTACACCTGTAGTCCTGCCAGACAGGCTGTATTTTTCTCTTTTCTACTTAGGAGTGTGAAGTAAACACAGGTTGTGGAACAAGAGCAGTGGTCTTTTCTGGCTTAGTCATCAGCATTGCTGTCCGCTTTTGTTAATGCTTTTTTTGAGAAAGCACATTGCAGGAGGCAAAGCAGGGAGTTACATGCTGGACTTCCCGAGTGAAAAGTCTTGGCCTATAGATACTACCTGACTCTTTTGCCAGAATGTCAAATCCAGATAGCTAGATAATGAATCTTTGTGGTGAACTTCATCCTGTATGAGAAAACATACCTTTGGGAAATACTAGCTTTGCATAATATGGATTTTACATAAAATCCAATATGGATGTATTACAGAAAAAGTATTAGAAGACTGCAAAATTATGCACCTTCTTCAGTGCTGAATATTGCACGATGGCACAGAATTCCTCTTGGAGTTTCTGATGTCTGTGTTGTGGTGTTGTTGCTGTTTATAAATTATCACAGAAGCCACCAGCTGTCGTCCTATAAATTTTATTGGCACTCTGTAAATATTAAATCAGCCTGCTAAAATCAAGCCATGTGCAGTAACAGCTGAGGCTCTGTTATGGAGTGCACATGCAAGAGAGAGGTGTGCACTGTGACTCCCACAATTCTTACAGCTTACAAACCCCTTGCTTCTTTGAGTCTGTTTTCCGGGATTCATTTTAAGCCCAACTGTGCCCCTTAACCAATGTGCAAAAGGGGCATTGTCTGTACAGAGATACATCCTGAGCTGTGAAATCAGCCTTCTCAGCAGTACTCAGTCTTGGATCCTTCTAAAATGTGCAATTTTGCTGCTACCACTTTCCAGCAGCACTGCTGCGCTGCTCACTTTCTTGTGAACCTTGGTAACGTGCATAGAAGACACTTGCAGAGTCTAGAATGGGAGCAGAATTTGTGATGTCATGAAGATCCATGTCATGAAGGAAAAAACCTGTGTCCATGAAACAGCATGCTGAAACAAAACCTGTTGTGGCCTAGAAGTTTTGTCAATCACAATGTGATGTATTGAGGATGAGGCTGTAGATGTTAAGGGAAAATGTGTCTTGGGCTCCATTTTCTCTCTGACTTAATAGCCAGAAAAATCAAAGGCAAGGTATGTTTTCTAATCTGCCTGCCTCAGTAGTGGATATGGTGAAACTTCCTGGGCCTGCAGTCCAGATAGATTACATGGGGTACTAAGACCAGGCATTAGTCTAAATTAGGGAGTTAATTTTCATTTTAGGCACTTCCATGGTGTGACGAATTCTGCTCAGATAGTGTCCTGCTGCAGATGTCCTAGTATTAGTTCTTGTAATGCCTCTCTTCCTCCAAGAGTTGCTGTCTAAAGTGCAGACAAGGCAAGAGACTGCTTGAATGTTCCACATCTATGTAGTGTGAGGTGAGTTTGAACAAGCTTCAGCAAATATCCCCTTGTTCAGAAGGCAGCTTAGGTACATGCCTGCTCAGTTTGAATGCCCTGCTGTGGGGTGCAGCCACCAACAGAACAGATTAAATGACTGGTAAAAGCAGTAGCTAAACCAGGAAAAATTAAAATGGCTCAGAAAAGCCCTTAGAGAAACATCGGGCTATTCCTGACATTTAAAATTTATTATTGTTGTTATTGTCATTATTGTTATCATAATTCTTATTATTATTGTTGTTACCATTATGAGTATTAGATTAGCAGCAGTAGTAGTAGTAGTATTTAGCTTCTGGTTAATTTTTTAATTTTCAAGTTAAAATGCATTTTGCTGATGCCATGGAGCCTGAGGTGCTGTAAACAGGACAATTTTGTTCTCAGTGAGGACAGTTAACCTCTTTGCAATATTGCAATATTCTTGCAATAGGGCCAGCTACAGAGTCTTTTAATCCCCATTCTTTCTCATCTGAGCAAATGGAGTGTTCACAGCTGTCAGGGAATGCTTTCATGTGAGCTGAAGTTGGTGGTTACATGCCAGATATTCAAGGAGTTAGGTTTAGCACAACAGAAAATACAAAATACTTATAATTCATTACCAGTATTTCCTGTTTCTACTGTTGAACTGTCTGATGGAGGACCCGAAGTAGCCCCAATTCCACACCTCTTAAAAATGCACCATCTGGCACAGCACATACTTCTGGGTACATTTTGCAGGATCTGCTGCTCCAGATGGATCTGTACATATCTATGGGGCCTGATGGGATTCATCTGAGAATCCTCAAAGAGCTGGCTGATGTCATTGCAAAGCCTCTCTCAATGATTTTTGTATGATCTTGGGAATCCAGAGCAGTTCCAGCTGACTGGAAGCTGGAGAACATTGTCTGATTTTTAAGGGAATACAAAGGACTTGTCTTGCAGAAGACAGAAAGTGCAGGGTCCTGTCAGTCACTTCAGTGCCTGGCAAAGTTACGGAGAGGATTATTGTGAGAGCTATTTAGATCACCTAAACCACAATGCAGTATTTGGTCATAGCCAGCATGGCTTCATTAGAGGGAAGTCCTGCTTCTCAAACCTGATTTATGACCACTTTCATTGTAACATACTTCACTGATCAGGAGGTGCCAGATGATGTAATCGTTTTGGACTTCAGTAAAGCTTTTGATACCATCTCTCACAGGATCCTTCTGGACAAAATGTCCAGCACACAGCTGGATAAACACATCATGGGATGGTCGGGCAACTGGCTCACAGATCGGGCACAAGGGGTTACAGTGACATCAGACTGGGGACCTGTCACTGCTGGCGTTCCATAGGGCTCCATCCTCGGCCCTTCAACAAATCATCTTCACAAATGACTTGGATGCAGGACTGGAAGGGACACTGAGTGAGTTCACAGATGACACAATACTGGGAGGACCTGGTGACTCCCTTGAAGACAGGGAGACCTTGACAAATCAGAGGTCTGAGCAATCACCAACCACGTGAAATTCAGCAAGAGAAAGTGCCAGATTCTGCACCAGGGATGGGTCAACCCTGGATGTATGGACAGACTGGGGAATGTAATGCAGGACAGCAGTGCCATGGAAGGGGACCTGGGGATCCTGGTCAGTGGCAAGTTGAACATGAGCCAGCAGTGCCCTGGCAGCCAGGAGGGCCAACCCTGTCCTGGGGGGCATCAGGCACAGCATCACCAGCCTGGCAAGGGAGGGGATTGTCCCCTCTCCTCTGCCCTGGGGCAGTCTCACCTCCAGTGCTGGGGGCAGTTTTGGGCACTGCACTATGAGAAACACATTAAACTATTAGAGAGTGTCCAAAGGAGGCCAGTGAAGATGGTGAAGGGCTTTGAGGGGAAGAAACCCTTATGAGAAGCAGCTGAGGTCACTTTCTGTTCAGCCTGGAGGACACTGAGGGGAGACCTCATTTTGGATGATAACTTCCTTGTGAAAGAAACAGGAGGAGCAAACTCTGATCCCTTCTCAGTGGTGACCATTGACAGAATCCAAGGGAATGGCCTGAAGCTGTGTAAGGGGAGGTTTAGGTTGGATCTCAGGCAAAGGTTCTTCCCCTGGAGGGTGGCTGGGCACTGGAACTACTCCCCAAATAAGTGGTAACAGCACCAGCCTGACAGAGTTCAAGAGGTGTGTGGACAGTGCTCTCAGACACATGGTGTGATTCTTGAGACTGTCCTGTGCAGGATCAGGAGATGGACTCAATAATCCTTAGGCATCCCTTCCACCTCAGCATATTATGATCCCAGACGTGATTATGCAGCTGTATAGACTGGCAGAGAGCTTCTGTCTGAGTAAGGAGTCTTGTTTTGCTGTTGCAGAAGGGAGTGAGTGAGTACCTTTAGGAGGAAGCACTGCAAGAGGTTTCACCACCTGCCTGTAAAAGCTAGTCAGCTGAGAGCTGTGGAGTTAGTTGTGAATGTTTTGTAGATGGTGAACTAAGTACCAAGCACAGCATCAAGTGCAGCTTCAGAGACTTTCCCCTGGAATTCAGACTTTTTCCCTGAAGAATTCAGTAAGAGTTTGATGTAACCTTGGTGTTTGATGTCTTTACAGACATTAAAGCTGGTTGCATTAAATCCACACTTTAAGGAATAGTCTGGACTGAAGATATGTTTTGCTAGAGCAATAGGAAAAAAACAGCACTTCAATTATTTTGTACATAAAACACATCCACTTGAAAAAGAGGCAGTAGGGCAAATAAAAGGGCAGAAGCATAGAAACTCTGCTTGGAATTGATGAGAATTTTCAGAGAGCTCTGCAACTATAGCTTAGTCTTGTTCTGTAAAGAAGGTTTGCACAAAGAGTGCTCTAAAATAGATCACATTAACAGCACTTACATTGTCAGCATAACTGCACTGGGAAAGCTTTCATTACAGAAAGCATGCGAGCTCTGAGCGGATGCAACTAGGGTTTGTTGCTATAATATTACTACTGAAAGCATTCATATAGTGATGTGCATCAGATCCCTCACCCTTCTGATCCACAGTGTTCTGCTTGTAGAGGCAATCATTATGCTCAAAGAGCAAAACCTTGTTAGCCCCTGGATAAAAGATATTCTTAATATGGATTTTTTAAAGGCTGAGAAATCTGATCCAATTAACACATTGATTGATTTTGTGGAATACTGTGCTAATTACATGCAACCAGTCATTGCTGGGTTAATTAAACATGCATCCAAAAAACCTACAGTACTAATCTAATTAGCAATTGCTACAGCTGTCATTACCTCTTTTCACCTACTTTTAAGCTGTGCAAATTCACACTAAGAATCTCATCCTACAGACTCCTTATATGAATAGCTTTCTTTGACTGGAATAATGCTTCAGCAAAGAGAAGAAGCTTTAAAAATTAGACTGAATACTTTGCAGTCCGCAAGAAGGTGTAGCCATCCTCATGATAAACTCATAGTATATCTGTCAGTTTTGCCAAAATGACAAGGCAGGAAGATTTTTAATTGACATGTGATTTCACTGGGAGTATATGTAGCTCCTACCTTCAAGTGGTTCTCTGTAAGTATCTGACCTAAAAACATACTCGTATTTCAGAAAACAAAAAAGAAAATGTATATGAACATTCTTATCTATTCGGACAGCTTTAAAATGTGTCAAAAATTCTAAGTAAAACATCTCAGAACACTTGAATTTTTCAGATTTAAAAAAGAATTCATCAATAAAGAGAAAAAAGTTGAGAACTTTAGTGCTTTGAGTGCTTTTCTTCGTTAGGCTTGATTAAAAACGAACACCAATTTTCACACACAATACAGGGATTACAAGACATTGATAGCTAGTTACTTGGGATAACATCATATATCATGCCACCAACAGCTATATATAGTTTTCACATAGGTCTTTCATATAAAAGAATAGAGAAAATACTTTCTTGAGTTTTAGGACACAATTTTTATTTTTTAAAAACAGGTTTATATGTATTGAAAGGTAACTATATACTAATATTCGGTTCATTCACTGTGAGTGACCTGCAGAAGCAAAAAGCTTCAGATCCAGTATCAGAGCATAATTCAGATGCAAATTTTAGTAAGTATTCAACATGGGCCTTGCACTCCAAAGCCATGATGCACATATTTTCTGACAGAATATTGAGATAACTCTAATCCCATTGCGGTTCAAATACAAGGAATCATCTATCCAGCCCTTGAATTTAACCAGCTAAGTAAAAAGTGATTTCTAACACCTTAAAAAAGAGCTGTGACAGTTTAACAACAGTCGCCCAGGTCTGAGAGCAGATTCCCAGAGGACTGAAAGAAACTGGCTTAGAAGTATTCTGAACTCTGTTGCTGGAAGCTGGTCTCTGGTGTGCCAGGTCCGCAAGAGAAATCCAGGGAGAAGCAGCTGGAGAGAGCAAGAGAGCCAGGAGTTTGGCTAATAGCCACTGGTGCTGTGTTGCCTAGCAGTAGACTTGACCCTTCCTAGCAGCGTTCTATCAGCTATTCCTGTAAAGCTGTTAAGGTACTGCTGTGATGATAAAGTCCTTCTCAGATTTTCTGCCACACAAATGCCTTTTCTGCTTTAGTTTAAGTGTTGAGAGCATTATTTAAACTTTATCTTAGATTCAGTGACAATGTTAAAATTCATCAGACTGGAAAATGTGCCTTGTCTTTCCACAGTGTAATAATAACAACAGTGTATTCATCTGTGATGTTTTCTGTAGGAATATGGCTTTTTTTTCCCCCTTCTGCCATTGAACACTTCGAGTAAAAATAAAGGTACAGAGCAAATGCAAGTATGTGGAAAAGAGAACAAGTGGTTTCTATGGCAAAATAGAAACCACTTTGCCATTATCTGTTGGTGTGAATTGTGCAGTATATTAGTTTTCAGTGAGAACTGAACTCCAGCTGGGATCAATCAGTATGACATTAACTAGTCTCAGCTCTCTATGTACCTCATGTCCATTTATGTTTTACACTTTCCAGCCATTATCTTGATATAAAAGTAGACAAAGTTTTGCAGGGAACAGACTGAATCTCCTCTCTGTTGCCAATACAGCTCCCTGCAAAAATTGTCACTCCCTGCAAGCAAAGGCAACGAAAGCAAGTCAGCATTCGGTTTTTGCACAGATAAATCATGTTAGTTCTTCAGCCTTTGTTTACTAGCATCCTAGAAATAGCGATAGGAAGGGCAGAAAAATTTTTAGTTTCCCCTTGTTGAAGTAATACCTTTATACATAAACCCAGTAATTTCATCTCCTTTTCCTTAAAAACTTTAAGGAAACATTTGTTACATTTTAGGTAAAGTTCCTGTTGAAACAGAGACAATTATGTAGAAAGTCTACATTTCTAATAATTTTGTATACTGGAGTGATGACAACTTGTTTGGATTTTTTTATTGGCAAATTCTTATGATCAAGTTAAGCAGTACTTTGCACAGGTTAATTGTGCTCATGTACATTTGCATACAAGTCTGACAGTAGAGATCCAATCACAGGGTCTTTAATCTTCTGAGTTTCACATTTACACTCTTCTACAATCATGATTTCTTTGACCACTGGAACAGAATCAGTGCAGTTGAGATGCAGGCGCTTCATGGAGAACTTGCTGGGCAAGCAATGAGAACAAAAGGTATAAAGATGATCTTCTGAACCAGGAACATGAAAGGAACTGCATTTTCCAAAACACAGATTATTCTGTACTGTCACCTTCTCACAGCTGTTATGAGTAACACCCTGAAACAGAAAGCAGTTTAAGATTTCTGGTGCAGAAATGGCCCATGGCTTTGCTAGAAGGCATGGACAAAAAAAAAAAAGAAAAAACCACCAAACAACACTGCATTATTTTCTTCTCAGAACAAAAAAGTACAGGTTTCTAAGCCACATCTGTATGTACGTATGTCTGTGTGAAATAAATTTAGTTCTGTATATGAAAAGACATGATCCTTAACAGACTATGATTACAGAAACACCAGGAATGGTAACTTACAAGGAATACAGCACTTTTACCTATACTGTTTGCTTGTCTTGATGTTACAGTATGACACAATGGCTTCACCTGTCCATGGGACAATTTACCAGTTCTCTGAAATTCTTAGCACAGAATTAGACATAAGCCAGTTTTCTAATTAATACAGGAGAAAAGAATCCTTGCTTAACTGTAAGAAAACAACTAGTTTTTCCTGTAAATACTTGTCCTGAGACTGTATATATACACACATGTGTGTATGTGTTTACATACACATATTTAGCTTTATCTATCTATCTATCAATCTATCTACAGAGAGATCCTGATTCAGATCTACAAACAGTTGAGATGTATATTCATTGAATGGATAATTACTCATCACTTCCCGGCCTGCATAGGCTATGTTGGAATATCTGTGCATAAAAATAATAAATGATTCTATGAAAATTGAGTCTGCAGCTTCCCAGTGCTGCAGTTTAGCAGTTTGCCTCATCAAAGTAAAACTTTTTCATCAGTTTCAGCCTCTTACAGTGAGCAAGTGTTCTGAAGCCCTGTGACTTAGTCACTGAAATAACCCTTGTCCCTTTAGTTGCTGATTACAAGAGGCGGGGACAAAGGCATGTTTGTTGATCTTGAATACCTTTTCTTACCTGGGCAAAAGGCAGGGTTCTGCAGTTTTCTTGGTGCATTTCATTGGTCTTGATTGGCAGGACAACCTCTTCAGAGTCTGAATTTTTCTTTAACATGAAGTGGTCCCAAAATTTCTTGGCATCTTTTCTGTAGGGAAATTCAGACTCTCTCTTGCTGGAATAATGGGGTGGAGAGAAGTTTTCCACAGGAGAGACTTCTCTGGGTGCAACCCAGGTTCTCAGGTCTTGGTCTGCATGGAGTCCTGTATTGGGAAGAATGAATCTGGACATTTTTTTCTCCTCTTTCTTCTCATTTCCAGATGCTGTCTGTGGAATTGATACAAAAAAGCTTGGTACTTTCAGAGTCTCATCAACACCTACTGGATTCTCTCTTACCAGCTCAGGAGAACTCTGACTTTCAAATAGATTTTTGTCCAAGTAGAAAAAGTGCTGAAATGGCCTTCTGCTTTTCCTTTGCTGTGAATTTCTCTGTAGCTCTGTGGCTCCAAGGCATGAGAGCACTAACATCTGAAAGAGAAGCAGTGACATGATCCTGGGAAGTGCACCACTGTAGAGCTGCTGCTATTGCAGTGAATGTAGTATGCTAGCTTTATATGAGAACCTAGTGTCAGATTATGGCAGAGGAGAGGAGTGCTCAGGGGATACTCTGGTGTGGCTAATTGCATTCGTTTACTGTAGATTATAATTATGATAGGGAAGTTTGTGCTAATGAAACTCTGTTTTCAATCTGAGTTATGTGTATTAGAAGCTCCTATCTAAAATCTAGTCAACCAGGATGTTGTGGAGGACAGAAGGAGTCAACAGGAGGAAATGTTTGGATAAGGTGTCTAGTTTAGGCTGAGGAAATAAGGAAACTTTCAAGGTTGTGTATTAGAATGTTCAATGTAGTCTTCATTGTTTATTTTGACTTTCCGTCCCATACAGCCAGGGACTGTCAAAACAGGGGTTGTTATTTCATTACAGCAGGAAAAGACAAGCGGATTAAAGTTTGCAGAAACAGTAAGCTCGATCTGGAGACCATGTTTTCAAAATAAGTCTAGCTTTGGTCTTTCAGATTTGGAATACGACCCAAGGTCTGCACTGCTAACAGACTGCCACTCAGACAGTCAGAGGAATCTGTCAGGGAGCACTAGCCCTTGCTTGATCTTCCTCACAGCAGGTTTGCAGCTGCTGGAGGGCAGACATGTCACCAGCACAGTGCAAAAGGTCTCAAGGTGAAGAAACTCTGCCTCCTGGGTTCTCAAACTATAACTGACAGTGCCACATCCTGTTCAGGCACCAAAGCCACTCCAGGCATCCTATAAAGTTGGTAAACAAAGTGAATATATAAATATAACATGTTAGAAAAGACATATTTATGATTCTAGCTATCAAAGTCTCAACAGTAATACCTGAAGACTACTAGACCTTAATATTGAGGCATTTTCTGTAAAATTACCATGTTATCCAACATGTAAGAAGAAAAAATCTGCTAGAACAGCATATAGAGAGAGGTTTTGGGAGACGGAAAAGTTACTTTCAATAAACATTGCAAACAGGGATCCTAATATTAAAATACTTAAAAAAAAATTCTGCCTCAGATAATTTGCCATTTGGGTCCTCTAATCTCCACACAATCCTGTTTCTATGAAAGCCTTTCCCTAGACTCTAAAGTTGGTCTTATTTTTAAAAAAGTAAATAGTGTGTAGTAGATGTATGATGTTATTTGACTTTAATTTTCAGGGAATTAATTTATTGCCTAGAACTGCAGTTTGAATCCTCACATCATATCTGTGTTGGCCAACAATTTGAACTGAAGCAGTTGGCTTTTGTAACTAAAATGCCTTGTATCTGATGTGTACTGGTAACAGTCACTCAAAACTATTCAGCAACTACAAGAACATTAATTTTTTTAATCATTCTGTTTTAGCTGTTGAAGAGCCCTGCGACTGGGCTGATATTTAGACCTATGGATTATATTGTATTATATGGACACAGAGGAGGTGACACATTTGCCAATGCCTTTCAAATGTGAAATTTGGCTTTTTGAAACAAGATACGTATTTGCAAGTCATCAAAGGATATCTCTGATAATATTCAGACAAAAACTAAGTGAATTGTAGAACTGGAATGATTTGACTTCCCAGACTATATAAACTAAACTGGCCTGGTTTATTGCTGCAGTGTAAATGTTAACAAGGAATGTATAAAAATCTTAGTACTGACATATATGTATAGATGTTTTGCTGCTAATGGTTCACTGCAGTGCAAAGGCAATGAAAAAAACCTGTTCAGGATCAAAATCCATTCCTGGTACATACCATTCTGTCCTGTAACATACAGCAAGAAAGGCCTTTGAGGGCTTCAGATGTAAATGCACAAATTATTATTTACAGAAGGGTAGGGAAGAAGACGAAAGCAAAGAAGTGTCATTCTGCATCTGCTTCACAACACAAAGCCTGATAAAAGAGCTCTCTTCACTTCTAGGTCAAGCTAATTCTAGTTCCTGAGATTTTTGGATGGCTTTACCTAAGATCTCATGAGACCCAAAAGCAGCATGCCAGCTCTGGTTCTGCCAAACAAGTCTAACACTGTTCCTTCATGCCTATGGCTGTTTTCTAAGAGGCAGAGTTGGTAAGGTATGGGACCTGGTACACCTGGGCGTGGTTTGTTCAATATATACATACTGCCTTAATCTGTTTTGAAGCCAGCTGCCTATATAACTGTGCAGAGGTAGCAGTTCTCTCCTCAGCCTCTCAGCTTAGGCAAGAGCCTGCCTGCATTACAAGAAGACATCCAGATCAGACAGAAAGCTCAGATAATCATTCTAAAGTTAAAAATAGCAAGCATTTGCAAGTCCCTTTGTGGTGACATCAACTGCATAGACTAATAATTGACTACAGGGATTGGACTGGGCATATAAACATTATGTTCCAAATAGAGCTAATCTCAAAGTTCTAAAAAAAACCCAATACTGTTTCTTTTCTAACAACTTGTTTTCCTGTCTGATTACCCTTCATATAAGCATAGAGCACGTTTTCACTGTATTTAGTTTGTTAAATCTTGTGGCTATATGCAGCAGCGTCTTTCAGCAGGCTTTGATTTGCTTTCATAGTAGCAATTTATTTGGGAGATTCTCTTTTCACTAGAAATAGTCACTGTGAATGTTTGCCCATCCTTTTAAAACTGTCAGGTCCACAGATGACAAGTGCTATGCAAATGCAAAGTGGTATTATTAATTTGTTTAAAATCTGGAGTTTATTCAGTCATTATGGACATTATCTGTGCTGCCAGTTGATGCCTAAAAATAATTCTTGGGCAGCACTTGAATTACTTGCCTTCTGTTGAGCTAAATAGTCTCATCATACCATGATTGATGATAAAATCATTAAAATGGATTTTCTATACACAGTCCAATTCAATATCTCATCATTTTCAAAAGACATCCTATGTAGACAAACTTGTATTCAGATATATCTTCAATAGATCCCATATGAAGACCTCAGAACTAATGAATTATCACTATGCAGTTTGTTCTCCAATAATTGTACTTATCAAAGAAGGCCATCTGTGGTCTTTGTTTTACTGAGTTTCAGGGAAACAGATCACATACAAGCCTCATGGGGAATTTTTATTTATGAAACCAAGAGTCTTTTAACAAGGTATGGGATGAAAGAACAGACAATAGATTTGTTTCGTTTTGTACCTCCAACTTCTAGACACTCTACATCATGAACACCCCTCTGTTTCAAGTCGTCTCTTGCACTGTTTCTTGCTTCACTCATTCATAATTTGCTGTTCACGTTTCTCTGTTTCTTTTCTGTGTTTTGGCAACAGAACGAAAAACATCATTAAGTTTCATACTGCAGCCAAAATGAAGGTGCTAACACTTTAAAATGTTTATGTTTTCAGTGGGGCTAGGATGAGTGTCCTTTCACATGTGTTGGCCCATGTTCTTCTGGCTGTAGCTACAAGACGCAATGGGTGGTTCTCTCGCTGTTAGAATTGTTCAGATTGCTGGGTTTTGTACAGGTGTCCTCCTCCTGAAGCATCTCCTGAATGGTACTGGCACGTATGTACTGCCTAATTGACAGTGTGTCCAATTCCAGACCCAGCCTGAGAAAGTTCTCTTGGATATATGATTGACTGCTGCAGTTTGCTAAGCCATGAGA
The DNA here is from genome assembly GCA_013399225.1 of Rhipidura dahli. Taxonomy (NCBI): domain Eukaryota; kingdom Metazoa; phylum Chordata; class Aves; order Passeriformes; family Rhipiduridae; genus Rhipidura; species Rhipidura dahli. The sequence goes on from VXAC01002174.1 coordinate 21,600, forward strand.
CAGGGAGAAAGAGACTGGGAAAACCTGTGGGGCAGGGAAAAAGGAGTCTGGGCAAAGACACAATTCAGTCTTCAGAAAGATGCATTTTCTTAGATTGTTGTGAATAATTTGAGAGAGAGAGGTTATTCACTGAAGACTTTGACCCCATCAACAAAATGTTTGTTAAATAATCCAAGGAAGATGGAGAAAAGATTTCTTTAGTTAAAGTAATAATCTATATAGACTTAGAATTTCTTCTCTGTGAATAAAATTATATTCTTTTGCTCATGTTGCTTATATACAATACTTCAGAAACCATATTCTTAGTAACAGAATCATTAGGGTTGAAAGGGACCTTTGGAGATTGTCCAGTCCAACCCACCTGCCAAAGCAAGGTCACCTAGAGCAGGTTACATGAAATGCATCCAGGTGGATTTTGAATATCTCCAGAGAGGGAGACTCCACAGTCTCCCTGGGTAGCCTGTTCAGTGCTCTGCCACCCTCAATATAAGGAAGATTTTCCTTATATTGGGATAGAACTTCTTGTGTTTTAGTTTATGGCCGTTGCTCCTCAACCAGCATAAGTGTTGGGCACCACTGAAAAGAGTCTGGCACCATCCTCCTGACACCCACCTTTGAGGTATCTCTGTGTATCGATGAGATCCCCTCTCAGTCTTCTCCAGACTAAACAGGCCCAGCTCCCATGGTCTCTCCACATAAGAGAGATGCTCCAGACCCGTGATCATCCTTGTGGATGTCCTCCCTGGATCCTCTCCAGCAGCTCCTTGTCTCTCTTGTGCTGAGGAGCCCAGAACTGGACACAGCACTCCAGGTGTGGCCTCACCAGGGCCGAGTAGAGGGGCAGGATCACCTCCCTGGACCTGCTGGCCACACCCTTCCCAATGCACCCCGGGATGACACTGGCCCTCCTGGCCACAGGGGCACTGATGGCTCATGGACAGCTTGTGATCCACCCAGAGTCCCAGGTCCTTCTCTGCAGAGCTGCTCTGTGGGAGCTCAGCCCCAGCCTGTGCTGGCACTTGGGGCTGCTCCTCCCCAGCTGCAGGACCCGACACCGGCCCTTGCTGAGCCTCATCAGGTTTCTCTCTGCCCAACCCTCCAGCTGATCAAGGTCCCACAGAATGGCAGCAGAGCCTTCAGGTGGATCAGCCACTCCCCCCAGTTCAGTGTCACCAGCAAACTTGCTGAGGGTGCAGTTGATCCCTTCCTCCAGGCTGCTGATTATCAAATTGAATGAGATTGGTCCCAGTATTGATCCCTGGGGAACACCACTGACTGCAGGCCTCCAGCTGGACTCTGCTCCACTGATCATGACCCTCTGAGCTCTGCCTTCAGCCAGTTCTTGATCCACCTCACTGTCCGTTCCTCTAACCCACATTTCCTGAGCTTACCTCCAAGGATGTCATGGGAGACAGTGTCAAAAGCCCTGCTGAAGTCAATGCAGAAAGCATCCACTGCTCTCCCCTTCACTGACCCATCTTGCCATCACAGAAGGCTGTCAGATTGGTCAAACATGATTTGCCTTTGGTGAGGGCATCCTGACTACTCCTGATGTCCTTTTCTTCTTTCATGTGCTTGGTCATGGCCTCCAGAGTGATCTTTTCCATCACCTTTCCAGGGACAGAGGTGAGGCTCACTGGCCAGTAGTTTCCTGGGTCATCCTTTTTGCTCTTTCTGAAGATGGGAGTGACATTGCCTTTCCTCCTGTCATCAGGCACCTCTCCTCCATTCTTTTTCAAAGAAGATGCAGAGTGGGCTTAGCAACAACATTTGCCAGCTCCCTCAGCACCCATGTGTGCATCCCATCAGGGCCCACAGCTTTAAGTCTGCCTAGCCAATCTCTAACCAAACCCTCAATGGCCAAGGGCAAGTCTTACTTTCTCCAGCCTTCCTCTCTTGTCCTCAAGGTCTGGGTTTCCTGAAGGATGGCCTAAGCAATAAAGTCTGAGGCAAAGAAGGAATTCAGTTACTCTGCCTTCAGGGTGTCTTTCATCATCAGGGTACCACAATATTCATATAGTCCTCCCAGATGGCCTCTATGTTTTCCCACGTTCCATAAATTTCTTTCTCCCATTTGAGATTTGCTAGAAGTCCCCTGCTCATCCCTGTATGTCTCCTGCCAGCTTTGTTTGATTTTTTGCTCATGGGGATGTATTGGTCTTGAGTTGGCAGGAATGCTGAATATTGACCAGCTCCCCTGGACTCCCTTGTCTTCTATACCCCTAACCCATGGGATTCCTCTAATTAGGTCCTATTGATTAGTACTACTTCTGATTGAAAACAATGTATTACCTCAATGCCAAAAAAACCCCTTAAAAACCAAAGCCTATTGCGTTCACGTCATTTAAGTGTACCAATATAGAGAACAGTATTTAAGTAACAGTGTAGCAGAGTTATCCATATTACAGTCAGCATAGCTTCTTAAAGGGTAATTATGGAGAGGAAATCTGCCTCTCTCCCCTGAAGATGACTGAGGTTTCTGAGGGACAATGACTTTTTTCACACTCTTCTTTAAATCAAAAATCATATTAAAGTTCATTTTATAGACTGACAGTCTTTTCTTGAATCCATTCTTCTTCTTCTTGTATATCTGCTTGCAGACCTATAACTCTTCTTAGATTAATTTCTCAAAATAAACATTATTTTCTCTATTAAGTGTGGTTAACTCATGGCACAAATATCCTTATAGTAGTGTTCACTCAGGAACAGGCCCAAATAGAAGAAAAAACTGAATTCAGAACCTGCATTAAGTAAACGGCAGGTATATTATGCTTAACTATAAGTGCATTTCTACAGTGCTAAGCACTATAGTTTATATCACGAGAAAACAAGCTTTTGTGAGATTTTGAAATAAAGAAATTCATATTCACAGAAGTATATTTTGTGGTTTTTTAATTAACATACATTACAGAGTTAAACATAACAATATATATAGTGTTCTGAATAGAAGAATTACAGTAGCACCAGTCATGTAAATAATGTAGAATCACCAGTATTCGCTGAATCTTATGCATAATTCTCTCAAAGTTATGTTTATAATTTGAGTGAATAAAGACTTGAAGATGTTCAATAAAGTATCCATGTGTAGAAAGAAGATCTGGAAAACTTCTCTGACAGTTTTCAGGCTAAATACTTGATATATATAAACTTAATTAAAACTCAAGGGTTGTAGAATATTTTGGTTCAGAAGAAGTGTTCCTATGACCTCTTGGCTATTCAATTTTTTTCATAATGATTGGCTTTGAGTTAACTACTTCTCTGTCAAATTTTGTTTGAATATTGACATATTTAAAAGATATTTGACATGGAGGGAAGGTGGTTAAAAGTGACAAGCACACACAGCACTCACACAGCCCATCCCTCTATGGAAATCTAAGATAACTGCTGGGTTCTTTTCACTGAACATCTTGGATGCTCTAGGATAGGGTATATGGATAGTTCTGGTGAAATGAATCCTTTTTTTATTCAGAAAATGTGCCACCCATATGTGAATACCAGAATTTATATGCTCCTTTTTCTTACTTTCAGCCTTTTGAATCTTTCCTGGTGATGCTGATCTTCTGAATACTGATTTTTTCCTGGAGTTTACTCAGAGTCTAATGCAAAAATACTGAAGATGAAAAAATCCCCAAAACTCCTCAGGACTGTAGGCCCATCCTGTACTAAACTTCTTAGAAGCAATAATTTCCTATGTCAACAGAAAAAAAAAATTATTTGTGCTTTCCCTGATTTGAGTATGTTTTGTTCTTTCAACTCCTGTATTCTAATAATAAAACTAAAAGATGTCAATATCTGTGAAAAAATACTTTTTAAGCACAGAAAAAAAAATATTAGTAAATGTTTGGAACAGTTAATTTTATTGGAAAAAAAATCTGCAGCCTTTCAGGGCAGAAATATACTTGCTCTACAATATAAGAATTTTAGTTTCATTAGTGTATTGTATTAGATGTAATTAAACCAGTAAACTCATGCAGTTTGCACTATTAACAGTCTGTTGTGTAGTGAAATCTTCATACTCTGGAATAATTTTAAAGTTGTTCAAATGAAGTACAGAAAAGGGAAAATTTCCCCTACTCTCACAAAGCAAACCTGAGTCACTGTTGTGTCAAGTTGCATGAGTCATTTATTAGTTACTGATCAAGTAACAAGCACCTTTGTCAAGATCCCCACTCTGCTGATATCATTAGTTTATTAAATAATTTGGAGAGGTATTTGAATAATCTCAATAGGCTCTGTCAAATTAGCACCAATAAATTCTACATCTTTTATTTTAAAAAGGCCCTAAAGAAATAAAAGTTTATGTTTATATCTCAGTCAATTTTCTCTGGAATTCCAGAACATACCACTAAGAGATACTGAGAGTGCTTTTTAAGATGCTGATTTTTTTCTGTAATGAAAACTGTCAGAAATAAAGTCAGGTCTAAAACCAGGTATTCAGGAGTACTTGGTTTGGAGACAAGTAGCATATCTATGCTGACCTAGAAAACTCCTTAAACAGAAGAGACTGTGTCTAGCAAAAACACAAACACAAAAACAAAAACAAAAACAAAAAAAAAAAAAAAAGAGAAATCCTGGAAATATTTTTGTCTGCATCTCTTGATAGCAACAATAAAGATGAGGAGGTTCTGTCCCTAGCATGTTTTTCTCTGATGTTGCTATGCACTCATGTTTATTGGCAACAGTTCTTTCAGGGAGGTTCTTTACTATATACAAATACTTTCAGCTACTCACATTTAGATTTAACTTGCCATAGGCAAGGAGGAAGGATGGGTTACCTGTGCATGACAAGAAGTCAGAGAGAAGGAGTATATTATCCCTGAAACAGTGTCCTTCAGCTCAGAGAGGAGAGGTGATTCTGCTTCGTCTGTCCCTTGCAGGACTGAGAAATTGCTGTGAGGAACCCGAAAAGGAGGTTTTGCAGCTCTGGTGCAAAACTGATCCAGAGGCTGGCTGAATAGGCGAGCAAGGGGGGATCAACTGCTGGCAGCAGGCAGGCAGATGGGGAGGATGAGAGTTCATAGGTATTGGGCAAATTCACCCTATTCAGGTCCAAAACAGCTGTCACACACTGGCTCCTGTCAAGAGGAGCTTTATTTTTTTTTTTTTAGGAAGCTTGTGCTTGGATCCTGTTTTTTTTGGGGGGGTTGGTTTTTTGGGGGAGGTTCTTTTTTGTAATATTAAGGCTGGCAGTAAAAACACCCAAAAGCAAGCTCTTGACAGGTCAAATATAAATTTACGGTATTGTTACAAAATGGTTATACTGCAGCTATATATATCTAAAATAATAAGATCTGGCCAGCTGGTTTTTTTCTATTAATTGCTGGGGTTTAAGCCTTTTCTCAGAAATAAATCTGGATTTTTAAATATTATTTTTAAAAACCTCAAATCTCTAATAAGGACTTAGATTAATACTTTGCAAAAGCCATAGCTGCTTTGCTACAAAATATGTCTCATGATTACATTGGTTTATACACACATATAAATCCTATTGATGTTCATGTATCAGTGAACATCCCAAGATAATATCCTAGGATTAAGTTTACATTTTTTTTAATAAATCATCATTTGCTGTAACATTAGGTTTAGAGATGTCCCATTATTTAATTACACTAAAAATTACAGCACCATCCTGCAATTCCAAAAAAAAAAAAAAAAAGAAAAAATTTACTTAGGAATGTGAAACATGCAACTCTGTGTGGGCAGATCCATTAGGTTCTCAAGCTGGCCTTGGGAGATAGAAGAAATACAAGGCTTTGCTCCTGTTGGTACTCTGTCACCAGCCAAAGTCCAGCCATCGGTACTTTAAGATTTACTAGGGCATCCACCAAAGAAACTCCAGTATGTACAAGACATCACCCCTGTCATCACCCAAGAGGATCTGCTTTTAGCTAACTGTTTGCCCTCATTTCCAACCCCAGCAATATTCCTCTTTTGTGACTGCAGAGTAAAACTGCAGTTCACAACCCCTCCTTAAGAGCAAAGCAAACCAGCTGACATGGTGCTTTCTTTAAAGGAAAAAATACCTTTACACTGAAGTGTGATGAAAGCCTTGAGACCCAGCTCTTTGGCATAAAAATACATGTGAATAAGTGACAGATCAAAGTCATCAGGGAGATTTCATAACCTTAACCTGGACTTAATTTTTGCAGATGATCTCTATATCTTGGTTAGAGGCCAGTGCATTTGCACCTCTGGCAGCATATAAAATGAGCCTTGCTGATAATTAGGACAGTTTTCTAGCTGCAGATTACACACTGAAATAGCACGAATGCCCTTATGCTTTCAGAGGTATCCTCCATCCATTACAACTTTCTTGAACATATATAGCTGCTTGGTTTGACCTTCTTGCAGTCGGTTGCTTGCCATTTTCCTCGCTTCTGCACAAATACACAGTTTCTTCCTCTCACTGGAAAGTGGTAGGAGCTTCTTTTCCAGTTTAGGTAGGTTACAGGTTCTCCTCCGTTCCACTCCCAATGTCCAGGATTGCCTTGATCATTCAAACCTATGTGAAATCAATAATGCCAAATCAGGAACATGTCCTCCCCATGTCACTGGAGCCAGATGCCTAGGGAATCATGTTTTTCTATATGTTGTTCTTCATTAAAAAATGCATACAATTTCATGCTGAGAGAAAAAGAAAACATCTGGTAGAAGACAAGCAAAACACAATTTAGGATTTAATTAGGCCATTTGAATCACAGTTAGTGCCATATGAATAAAGAAAAATATATTTTTCTGCAGAAGTGCGTATCTGAAATGGTTTTTTCTCCTTATATCTATTACATGTCTGTCACCCCAAAGATTTCTCTTTTGGTACTTGAAATAGCAAGTAGTCTGGGCAGCATCAGGTGTCTTCGGATTTCTTCTGAATATAAAATTCTGCAGATCTTTGTGGACTTTGTTTACACTGTTTAAATTAACAGTTGTGTTAATTTAATTAGCTTGTATTAATTAGTACAACATAAAACATATATTTTCCTGTAGCGTACTAAGACCAATATGTGTGGCCTATTTTCTAGGACAGACCTATCTTCTATGACCTATCTTCTTAGGACAGACCAAGTTAAGAAAATTGGCATAACAACCTTTTAGTCTTTATTGTCATTAACCAAGTTTATTTCTTTCAGGTTAGCAGAATTATGATACCATTAAACATGATCCAAAACTAACTGTATTTTTTAGAGGTAGTTTAGTATACCTAGTAAATCCATCTCAGAAAATTAATAGGAGCTGATAATTGAACTTAAGAATCAGAGAAAAAGAACCAAACTGAGGACAGTATAACAGAAACAAGAAGGGTTAGAAGAAAGAATTGGAAAACAATGGAAATTCTTTCCATTTCTCATTAATTGTAAAGTGCCTAATAATAAATAGCTAGATCTGAAATGATGTGATGAAGTGTTCTTTAGCTTATAATTTATTTAATTCGTAAGATTTCTAACACAAGACTACACCACTAAATTAGGAGTGACATAAATAATTATTTCAGTTAAAACAAATTAAAATACAAACCTAAATTAGTGATAGATAAAAGTAATAGTCAAAAGAAAGATAATATAAACAAAATTGTAGGAGCTGCACAAGAACTATTTTCATCAGCTTGTATTAAAATAGGAAAGGTTTCAAGACAAAAAAGTCCATCAAGAGGCATCATGATAAACTCATCTTTTTGATAAAGACTTACAAATGTAGCCGTGTAAATTACAGCTTTTGGTTTACGCCTTGCTCTGAAGTAATAAAAGCAGCAGAAATTTGAGGACAATACAGTGTTAGAAACCTGGGCTCAAACTGCTGCAGCAGTTTCTGCTTTTCATGGTGCTCAGAAACTGCAGTCTTCAGAGGGGACTTGCAGCCAATATACTTGCCTATCCAAAAGGGCATCTTCCCACTGAAGTCCCACAGCCACTGCATGTGTTGTTCATTAGCCACACTTGTTAGACTCCCAAGGTATCTAGGCTCAACGAGAGAGGACAGAGTAATTAGCATTCCACAGAGTGACAGACAGCTCCCATCAACGTATCAACAACAGGAGTTGATTCTAGTGTAAAGCATAAAAATAACAAGTCACAGGAAAACCACAACTTACTGGCATGAAGGAATAATTACATGAAGATGAAGTCTTAAAATTGTGGATTACTTGGAGAGGAAGTCCTAGTCAGATTTCTCTAACAGAAAAATTAAATTAGCTGGGCAGCTGAAGGAAATGTATATAGGAAATATGTGCCTCATACTCATAGATTGTTTTAAAGCACTGGCACAATTATTGATAGCTTATTTTCCGTAAAATGATAAACTTCCTACACTGAAATCCAAGCCACTGAAAGATACAACTTCACCTATTTGGTAGTAGAGCAGGAGATATCTTTTTAAAATCATGTTTTGACAAGACTGGAGATATGAATAATACATTTAAATGGTAATGTGGTTCTGGGAAGTCATCATCGAATCACAAAATCATAGATTGTCCTGAGTAGGAAGGGACCCACAAGGGTCATCAAAATATGACCTTTGGCCCTGCACAGAGCAGCCCTAAAAATCACACAGTGAGCCTGAGAGCGCTGTCCAAACACTTCTTGAACTCTGACAGGCTGATGCTGTGACCACTTCACTAGGGAGGCTGTTCCAGTGCCTGACCACCCTCTGAGTGAAGAACCTTCTCATAATATCTAATCTAAATCTCCCTTGTCACAGTTACACATGCATCCTCTAAAATAAACATTTGGGCTGTTACATCATTCTCCCCCCATTTCCTTCCTTGCCCTCAATCCAACCCCCCTTCTTTTTTTTACATTTTCATCCTTTTCCATTTTGGCTTTCAGCTGAGACATTCTGGTTCTCCATCCTCCTGTGAATCTGCCCTTGGTAAATGCAGGTATCCCATGGACTTCCCCATTTGCTTATCACAAGAAATTTGGTATCTGAAAAAGCTCTGAAAAGCAGAGCATTCTTCAGAGGGTTGTCTGCAGTGACTACACATTTAGTCCAGATTGGAGAGAGGCTGTGGTTTGTATTAAGCAGACTATTTCTGAGTTAAGTCAATGCATAATCTCTGCTCTGTGTTTGTACTTACAGTGTGCCAGTTCCCAAGGAGGATTTGCAAACCCTAGCCACTGAGTGGCCTTGCTGCTGACTGGTCTTCCAAACACTGTCAAACATACAAGCACCAGCAGGCAACTCGTAAGCCATTTAGTCTAAATCTTTAGGTATTAAGAGACAAATGGCTTTCTTCACATTTGCTGGGAACTGTCAGCCATCAGTGGCTCCACTTTCTTATTAATCCATCTTTGTATCTGCATTGGTATCATATATCCTTTTTCCATGTCACACCTGGTGTTACTATCTCTCTGATGCTGAACCTCTGGTGCTGACATTCCTGTTGTCCCATATTTCTGATTGCCGCACAGTCTAAAAGTGATGTCAACCCCTCCAGCCTCCCAGAATATCCTGGGTGACAGTTGATAGGGCCAAAGCAAACAACACTGCTCATAAAAACGTTTTAATAGAGCAAAAAAACTTTTCTAACATCAAAATAAGTAAATGATATTGTAAGGATTTTTCTAATTTAATTACTTTTGCCAGATAACAGAGACAGAAAATCACTACTGCCCCAGATGAACTGATGACTGTCTTCTTTAACAGCTGGGGCAGCAACCCAGGAATGGCATGGCAGACCTGAGCTCATGAACAGGTGTTAGAGTGAAAGCCCACCATTAAGCCTGCTGCCCAGTTAGAGATCCATGCCTGGAGCACCATTCCTGTTATTTCCCTGTCTGTCTTCTAGGAGTACTGATCCCATGGATTCCATATGATGCCACACAAGATAGGGAAGCAGGAAAAATTTACTCAAGGAGAAGTTCAAAGTAGTAGTCCACAATATTCTGCACAGTCCCTACTGTAATGGACTATTCCTTAATCTGGGCCCACAGGGTGAGGATATGAAATAAATTCATTGTTTTGCTGGGGTTTGATGCTCTTTCTGCAAAGTCCTCCACCATTCCCAAAGGCCAACCAAAGCAGCAGGGGATGGAGTTGCCCTCAGCTCCACGCTGCATGGGGGTTCTGCCAAGGCCAGCAGGACAGCTGAGTGTCAGCCTGTTCAATCACAGCTGCTCTGGGGCAGGCACTGCACAGTAATGTAGGGCCAATCAGGGCCTCTCTGAGTTCCCAGGCCACCAGAGAACAGCATGGAAAGGATCTTGCTGACACCTGTGTACCTGTGTACACTCTCCTTGCCTAGACGGGTGGTGGAATGGCCTAAGCACCGTCTGGTAGGGATGGAGATTGTGTGCCCACTGTGGTAGAGGCTCCCAAAACTGCACCCAGTGAAGGTGTCAGCAGAGCTTCTGCTGTGCCTCTCATCACCGTGAGATGTGTCTGTATGTGACGTGACCCTTCTGGGCCAGTCTGCCAGACACAGAATCTCCAGTGAGCTAGGTACAAAGCTGTTACACTGACAGACACTGTTGGAAGGTTTTGCACTCCATCTTCTTCTACAGACACAGTCCAGGAAAGCAGGAATAGTTAATTGAGGGTGTCCTCCCAGGCTAGCTGCTTCAGCAGCCGGATTCCATTCCCCCCTCACAGTGACTGTGGTTGCACTGACCAAATGGGTCTGAGAAGAGGTGTGGACAGCAGTTTCTGTGGTATCACTACTAGGTGAGAAAGAACAAAATAAAACATTTTATCTGGCTTCTGTTTAAGGACACTCAAAACCCAGGAACTGAGTAATTTACTTTAGGTAAGCATATCTTACTCCTATTGTTCTTACTGTCCTAGAAAAATGTGAGACCAAAAAGTGTCAGTGTGTGTCAGTAACTTCTCTACCATTTATGACATACAGGAGTGGTCTAAGCAATGACAGTTTCAGACTTTTACTTCAATCCATGTACCAGGGAGAGACTTCATCACTGTAAAAGGAAAGCACTGCAATAATTATAATGTTATCTAATCTTTTCTCTATAGGAGTGTTTTCTAAGTACAGCTTGAGAAACACATTACTGAAGAGAGAGCAACTGTTCTAATTGTTATACCTAGTTAGGGGGTTTATATATTGTAGGGAAATGAGAACCATCCTGAAAAAAGATAGCACTTCCAATAACGTTACTCACTGAACCCCAAGGCATAGCGTCAGACACAGGAAATTACAAGATAATGTTGTTTATGGAGTTGTATGCATCTAACGCTTCCTCATGTAAGTTATTCAAGATAAGGGGTTATAATGCCTTATTAGGGAAAAAAAAAAACAAACTCCAAACAAAACCAAAAACAAACAAACACCACCCAAAAGGAGCCAGAACAAACCCACCCACATCACTTTTTTCTGTGCTAAACCATCCTTTTAAAATTGTTCCTGCATGCTTTAGAATTTTTGTTATTGAGTCATGAGCATTATTTATCTTAAAGCAGTTGCACAAATTAGGAAAGACTTTGGGTAGCTATTGACCTTGAAGTATTATACAGAAAACACTTAGCACAAAGACTATGCTGATTTTCCATTAAATTATCTGATAAATTTTAACGAGTCTTGTACCATTTTGGTAAATTCAACATCAGCAGAAGCACACTTGACTAAGTGTGAAGGTCACCACGAGACACAACGTTTTATATGAACTGCTATAGTAAATCCGTGTCCAATACTGATGTTGAAGGGGGTGGGGGATGACTGAAAGGCTGGGCTTATCTCAGTCTTTTGTTTGATCACCTAGGGAACTATCCTGATGCCTTGAAATCAGTGTCTAGTGTTGCTTACAACACCTTGTGGTATTCAGAACATTCAGATGAGAGTGGCAGACATGATGCAGAGGTTGCAGGAGCCCTGCACTTCCAGACTGGCAGCTGAAAGTCAGTCAGCGTACACAAGGCCTTTAAAATGACTCTAGGTACCTAGATCCTCATGCTTGGAGTCACACACTGTAGTTAAACCTGTCACTTGGAGAACCAGTGTTAGAAGAGGAGGGCTGCTGTCCTGCTTTGCACTGGGGAACACTGAGCCATCATGAAGTATCTAATCTATTACTTTAGATGTGGTTCTGCCTGAGATTCCCAAGGACTGAGGCCACATGTAGCTAATATAGAACCATCAAAGTAAGTAACATGTCCTGCCTTACAGCTAGCAGTAGAGGACCTGAAATCTAATCACATTTGTGCTTTAATTAAATGTTCAACTTAAAAAAAGATAAAGGTATAATATGACTAATAAGGCACAAGACACAACTGTGGATTCTGTCTATCCAGTTCTTCCATCCCTTCAGTGGCAGCAGTGAAACCATCTCACATGCCAGTGAGCCCTGCTGTACTGACCCTTGGGGAGGACATGTTCCTTTTGGATAAACAAGAGCTGTGGCATAAATCATCAAAATTGCTTCTAAATCAGGCTGCTGTGGGATCACTCAGCCGTAATATCCCCCAGATGCTTCTCTTCACGTTGCCAAGAGCCTCATCATGCATACAAACAAAGCTAGAGAAATGAGTTCTTAAACCACCTTTCTCTCCAGTGAATTGGAGAAGGGTTAGAAACAGTGCAAGACTTTCACAGCAATTAACTGAGACTTCCCTGTGCCTCCATCCCCAGTGTAACACTGACATATAGAAACTTGCATCAAGACAAGCAAATGTTTGTGTCTGCTTCTACCCCTGCGTATGGAAACTAAAGGAGAGGATTGTATACCACCTGCAACAGATGGATGCAGTGTATGTCAATAGAAACTCAAAGAGGTCGGCATTAGCCCACGTATGTGTAGCTATGTCCAGAAAACAACTGCTTCCACAATAAACTGATAGCATTGCTTTGATGGAATTGGATCACAAACCATCAGGTTGGAAGGAACTGCAAGAATTATATGGTCCAACCTTTCTTGGCAAAAGAGAGTCCAGACAAGATGGGCCAGCACTCTGTGCAGATAAACCTTAAAAGTGTCTGAAGTTGGGGATAGTCTTCTAACAGCTGATCTCATTGTGAAAAAAAAACAAAACCTTCCCTTGTGTCTAACTGGAATCTTCTCAGGAGTAACTTATACCCATAGCTGTTCATTTTTTCTATGTGGCTCCTTGTAAAAATGGAATCTTCATCTCCTTTGTAGCCATCCTTTAAATACTGAAACATGGTAATAAGGGCTCCCCTATGCCTTCTTTCTTTGCATGGCCGGCTTTCCAATCCTTTGATCATCGCTGTAGCCCTTCTCGAGACACTCTCCAGCCTGTCCACTTCTGTATACTTTTTGTACAGCATATTACCAAATATGTCATCTCAGGATAGCAAGGTTGCCTCAAAAAGCGTAGGAGGTTGGTTACTTGGAGACTCTTAGTGAATCAACTTTAACAATGCTTGTGCTCTTTTCCCTGTTCTGTATAATAGGAAAATCCTAGCAAGAAAAATGAATATGAGCTTAAATTGTTGCCATTTTTGTAGTAAGAAGAAATTACTCTTTTTTTCATGAAAATTGGCTGATTTGCTGAAAGCCAATTCTAATATTTTCATTGAATATCTAGTTTGCTTGATCTATTGAAAATTGAGGACTGACCTCCATGATAGTTTTATTTCCCTGTTGGAAACACTTAAGTATCAATAGAATCAGTATTAATAACTGAAACACTGCAATTAGTGGTGGTGGTGATTGATGGAGGAGCTGAGGAAAAACACAAAATAAAATTTAATAATTATGTTCTTATACCACATTTAAGTGTGTTCCTGGAGTTGTACTTTGGTAAATCAGTTCCAGATAGAGGTGAGGAGTGCTCCGTTTACTGGGACAAACCTTTCTCACTCTATGCTGCTATGACATTAATTAAATTATCACAGCCATAGGATTCATTTCCTTGTAGATTCAGTGATATACCTTGATTTTTTTAACGCTGTCATTTAAGAACTGTTGTTTTCATTTATTTACTTTTATGCAGTTTAATATCTACATTGCACACTATAGCCTTCATCAAGAAGCTACCGCCTACAAAAAATATGGGTCACAAAAATCATATTCTTTTAGAAGATAGGAAACACATCCCAGTAGAGTGGCATAGGGTCCCAAGGGATCAATTGACTGTTGAAGTCTCCAGAAAAAAAAATTCACAATTTATAGTTTTGTTTGATAACATGTAGCATAATAAAAGCAGGTAATAACAAACAATTTCATGAGCTGAAATTTTGAGTAAACAAAACAGTAATAACATAAAAAAAAGTAATAACATAAAATTTGGGGTGAACTCACAAGAGCACGTAACATTTACCTTTTAGTAAAGACTATCTTCCATCAGCTGGAATTAGTATCAAGACTTTTCTTTTGCATGTTACCAAGACAACATAATCTGGCATAACTGAGTGGAATGAATCAATGTTTGTTGTGCATGCTGGGCCATGATTCACATTTCCAGCATGTCCTTCCACTACTTATGGAACATACTCTGTTTCTATGACTTCGAACTCTTCCCTGTTTTAATTTTCCTTTCGTGGAGTAATGGAGAGGTCTACTTAAGCCCTTTTTGTTTTTCAGATTGGTTTTCAGTCTGGTGCTCACAGTTCAGGACAAGGTACAGAGCATGCCTATCCTCAAACAAGCTTCATGTTACCATGGCTAACATTTCTTCCAGTGCAAACCTAATACCCTTAAAACCAAAGTTCCAAAGACAGTGTCCAAAAAGCAAGACTGGCAGGTTTTTTGTCTCCTACTTTGAGACAACTATTATTATCATTTTTATATCCTTAAAAAATGTACTGCTTAAGAAATCCTTAAGATTGTACTGCTGTATCCTTAAGAAATGTACTGCTAAATTGAATGTTAAAGTTTTCAAGTAGTTACGGAATCTTCAAAGCTGCATCTTCAGAAGAATACAGTGAGGCACACAGGAGCTGGCAACATTTTACCATTGCTATACCAAGTGGAGATAGAGCCAAGGAAATGGTAGGTAAGAGGGTGAAATTCTGAGTCTTTGCTGTATTTCTCTTCTCCCAAACTAACTCTCCCATTAGGAGAGTATCCTCACTGCAGATGGACAGCTTTGGGAGTTCATGCTGTGATTAAGACAGCATCACCACCTGAAACATTGTGAGAGTAATATTTGTATCATCCCCTGGGTTTGAATTCCAGGACTTGTTCAATTTTTTGGGAAAGCTCTGCAGGACAGCCAAAGCTGGCTTATTCAAGTAATTTTGGCCTCAAGAGTAGCATTCACTCAGGGCAACAGCAGTGCACAGCAAACACATGGTGGTCTCTTACTGTTCTCTGCAAGCCCGAGCAGCAGTGTTCCAGGTGACCTTGTGATTCACTACCAGGAAGTAGCAGCTACCCTCATGATAACTCCATCCAGAGGGACATTTCTTCATGGTTACCTCCTAAAATAAAAGAGGAAAAGGTAAAACAGGCTTCTGTCTATGCACAGATAGTCTGTGCACTAGTGCCCAAAATTAAACTGTGTGTGAGCTTTGGTGTATAACTAAAGCTACAGCATTGCTTAAAAGGTGTAAATAAATAATGCCTGACAGAGGAACCTACAGTTTATAATTAGTAGTTTTAATGGTGACAGTAGGATTCAGTTCCAAAAATCCTCTGAAGATTTCATATGAGTTTGGACACAATTTTCTGTCTTCTACAGTCTGTGTAGGGAATACAGTGCAACAAAATTCAGCGCAACAAAATTCAGCATGACCTGTTAAGTGGTAGAGGGAATGTATGTTTACAGAATACCTAAGTAAGCTTACTTTACTAACTTTCACCCATTCTCTCACAGACTTCATTCACTGACTCTGTTATGTCCACATTATCTACAAAAGCACCGAGACACTTGTGCTCATGTGGTTTGTCCAGGAGCACCTGTGGATGACAGAGAGGAAAGGCAACCCCAGCAGTCAAGTCCTCCTCCTATTTCTGGGAAACTTTGTTTCTGCTGAAAGCCAACCTGAATCTGGATAACACTTATTCCCTGTTCCCTGTAAATAACAGTTGCAGGAAGGTCTTCTGCTTTAGGGTATCATGGATGATAGACCCTGTGCTCCGACTTAGTTACCTACACATGTCTACATTTTTACCTTGCTTTGGGAATTCCACAATTTCCATTTTACCCCGTCACACTGAAACAACTTTTGAGTGCTTTCTTCGTAATGCAAGAGGCCCTTTAAATCTGGTGTACAGGCTTTTTTAAAAGAGTTAAAGTCCTGGAAAGAGAAAATGACATTTGAAGGAAAATAATTACACAAAACAAGTGAAATGAAACAGATTAATTAGGTCTTATAATAAAATTTTATGCCATGAAAACTCTTGTAGGCGTTAAATCATTTTGGAAAACAGCACGACTGAAAACAGATGGTGAAAATGCCCATGGAAAAAAAGGTTTCATACCTTATGTCTCACTCTTGGTTCAGATGCAAGTTCTGCCTTATCAGCCTGTGGGGTTTCTGTTTTCCTCGAGGAGATGACATTTATCTGTGGTTGTGCCTTCTTGTTGGTTTCAGCTGAAGAGATGTCATCCTCTATTTTGAGTGATACAATCCCATGATACTTCATTTTGCAGTATCACACACAAGAACAGGAGAGAAAAAGAGGGTTAGTACATACAAGCAACTCTTAAACTAAGCAAATAACAAAAATTAATTATAGTACAAATTATTGTAAATCAAGGGAAATTACATCCAAGAAAAACAAAGACACATAGAAAAATAAAGTATTGCTCATAACAAATTATTAAAATTTATAAAACTTGGAAAGAACAGAATCAGAAAGAAATCATGGAAATGTCCAACCACTCTTACTTTGAAAACAATATCTGTTTCATTTCTAAATACAGATGAAGGATGAACCTGAAAAATGTAGAACAGCAGAATGAGATGGGTGTATTCATGTATTATAGAAACAAAAAGACTTCATGTAATATTTACTCCTAGGTTATAAATCATGCAGAGCATGTCTTGGGTTTACTTCTTTCTCTTTAGAATAGAAACATACCTCTTCTGAAAGGAGCCATTAAAAAGCACAAATTATAAGTGTAGTGTTCAGTGTTCATAAAAACAGATTCCAGTTAACTTTTAAGGTCACAATAGCAGAAAATTACTAAATACCTAGCTAAACCAATATAGCTTAAACAGGAAAATCAGTGGGCAAGGTTTAAATAACTATTCCTTGTTTAAGCTAATTGTATTTTCAGCTTTAGAATTTCAGTGTTAGCTGCACAGCTTCTATAACTGGCCCCACCAACTTCTTTCTTCTAACTTACCCACAATTTTTACATTAGAAAAGATTAGAAGCTTCATAATTGCTGAAGTTGCTTGATGCCTGCTTCCTCCCCCAAATCTTGTTTTTATTCCTCTCTTGCACGCATGGACCCTCAAAATCTGTTTGGTTTATTTTATTTTCCATACTGTTTTTTTTTAAATAGCCCTCAGATCTGACTCAGAGCAAACTCATGTAGTTTATAGGCATTGTGTGGTCAGATACGATTGCTACAAAAATATGACAATTAGATGAAGATATCACATCAAAATAAATTCAAAAATCAGTCCATCACTGAGATACAGAAGTGTCTTACTATTCTGCCATTTCCAGTTACTCTCAGCCTGGTCCTTGACCGATTTGCCAAGCTGTGCTCCTGCCACAGGTCCCCTCCATGCTCTGTAATCCCTTTGGAAGGAGGCAGTGGGATCCCTTCCAAGGAAACATTGCCAGGCCTGGAAGGTGATGAGGAGCCTAAGGAAACTGGAAACAGTGTGCGTCTCCTCCAGAAGTCATGCTTGCTTTGGCCAGAAGAACGGGAATGGCTGCATTGACCTGAAAGCATAAAAAATGGCAGATGGTCAGTTCTATCTGCATGAGCAGATAAGTGGTCGTATTGACACGGGCACATAAACAGCTTGTCCTTAAAAGCTGGATGATTCTTTCACTTGCAGTAGTTGATTTGCTGCTTGTTCAGTCACCCTTGTTTCTGGGGTTATCTATGACCATAACTGCAACTACCGCTTATGTAAGTATGATTTTATATGTGATGCATCTGTCTAACCAAGCATCTGCTGAAAGTACCTGTTTTCATGCTTATATTGGGGTTTGAAGTGCTGGGGTTTTTGATCATGGACATACAGGTATCTTTTACTAACATTGGTGATGCTTCCATCATGCCCAGAGAAGTTTCTTCTTGTAAATCCAGGACACTGTTGTTCCAATGAAACCATTGTGTCAATTAACTCCTGATTTACCCTAGGAATGTTTAGGAGAAAACAAACCTGATGTTTTAAAGGGACTTTTTGTAACATGAAGCCAAATTCATTGCAACGTGGATATTTAAGATATTGTTTCACTAAACACCAGAAGGAAAAACACTCTTCAGCTGTCAAAGGATGCAGCTGCTTTGCTAGTTATTTGAAATTTTCTATAATTTTGCTATCTTTCTGTTTCTACAGTTGCCTCCTTTTTGGTCCAGTTTTAGGCACACCACATTTTATCACTGAAAAGCACAATAATAATGCAGTCTTAAAAGCTTAAACTGCCTAATGATCATTGCTGTTTGCTGTGAAGTTGTGGACTGTGGTTTTTAAGCATTGGAAAATATATTGCTAAGAGATGGGTTAATTTGTTAGGTTTCTTTTTTAAAAGGAAAATAAATCTCTTTTCGAGGGTGTGTAACAACTAAATAATAACTGGAAAAAAATTGCAATGGATGTAAAATCATATTTTCTCACTTTAACAAATGAGAACTGAACTCATGTTGTTATGAAAAGTGGTTTATTTCCTGGCACTTTTCTCATTTTGTACTCATTGCTTTCTCCATGCTGTGTTTCCTAAGAGGATGCATATGGCTGTGTGAGAGAATAAAAGGTCTGCAACTGTTGAGCCTGTTTTCTCTAAGAAGGAATTAAGCAGTTTGATCTAACAGTGAGTGTTAGGAACAACTTGTGGTTGAAAATAGGTGGCTACTAAGCCAAGATTGTCCCACCTTCTTAATCATGAAGATCAAACAAGAATACCTCCTTTTGAGTCCAAAATTTTCACTACAGCTTTTGTCCGTGTGCCAAGAACAGCATTCACAGGGGAGTTCAGAACTACTTCAAAGACTTCATCATCTTCCTCTAATCCATCATAGGTAATTGCTATATTCCACATCTTGGTTGGCACTCCTAACAGAAATAAACATTTTAATTACTCTTTAAGTGCTATTTCAATCAATCAGGGTGTCAAAGAAATAGATTAATTAACATGTCTGCAGCTAGACTGGAGTAAATTGTGTATGCTATTGTACTCCTACTGACTGACTGGATTCCTGCTGTTCTTCCAAATAATATTAAGTTCGAATTTGTTCCTGGGCAATGATGATTCAGTTGAAGTGCACTGTGATAAAAAGCTGCTGTAGGTGTGCAAAATTGCACTGCAATACATAGATTTAGGACTTCACTGTGATTTTCAAGAGAAAATGTATCATAGGGGTTTCATCTGAAAAGCTTAACTTTAGAGATGGAACTGTTATTTAGAATACCTGCAAATGGATCAAAAACTGTGTTAGATTGAAGTGCAACTTTTTAGGCAAATCTTACAGTTGTTTTTTCTTGGTTCGTTGGGAAACTTCAGGCTTGTATGTGATTGAAAAAGGGTCTTGGACACCTTGTACTCAGTTTTGTCTGAATTTGACCTGTGTCCTGGGATTTACCTATAATGACTGAAGTCTTTAAAACATCTCACAGCTCAGCTCAGGGCGAGTCCTATCCAGACTAGTTGCTGGGAGATTAGGAGACATCATTTCAGCACTTTTGATATTTTAACAGTTGTAAAAGACTGTAGGCAATCTCGTGCTAATTAATAAGGATACCAACTCACTAAGGAAGCCCACAGTACTTCCAGATAATGAGCCCAATCTGAAATACTATTCAGCTTCTCTAGCTACGGATATGTAATGAATTGCACTCTAGAAAGCAAGTTTTACTCTTTCAAAATCACTGAATTAATTTTACAGTTGTTCACTGCACTATTTCATACCTGGATCAAACTGAACAAGCTTGGAGGGAGTCACTGTGAAGTCCTTTCCCAGCCTAGCAGTTATTTCATTGACCTGAGAAGAAACCAAACAGTAAATGCCCTGCTGTGACCCATTTCACCAAACCACTGCTTTCTGCTGCATGCTGAAGGTACTGTGCACATCTCAAACAGACAGGGCAACCCATACATATACTCAGGCTGGAAAAAAAGATAAATACCTGAATAATAAACCTTGTTATGTGCAACTGTCATTCTGTCCTTGCTCATGGCTTTAAAAAATGCATAATCAAAAAAAAAAAATTTGCCTGGCTTATAATTTTTCTCATTCCCTCTCAGATTGCTATTTGACAACACCAGGTGACACTGCTGTTCACTGCCTGGGGACCCTGCCATACCTGGCTCCTGGACAAGCACATCCTCTCATCTCAGAAGAGCAGCAACAACCTGGCCACGTTTTCCTGTTTGGCTCTTTGTGATGTCTTGGAAGAAGCGTTTGTGCACAGAGCTGTCTGCCATCCCCAAAGACTCATTAGGCTAGGTATGAATATATGTAAATACAAGGATTCCAACAACTCCCTGAATTTTCATAGGAGACACCAGAGGACACCAGTTTCAACACTGGGCTCTTGATGCTGGAATCAATTTCACTGATCTGTTTATGCAAGTGACTACTAGAGCAGAATCACCAGAGTCTGTGGAGGATTGGGCAGGATGGCCCCTGATGGAATCATTAGCAAAATTTCCACTAACTTCTGTAGAAGAAAAATCAAAATTATGTTTCTAATTAGGGTATAGTCCTGAGGAACTGTGAAGGAAAAAAATTGTACTTCTCTGGCAAGGGAAGCTTTTAAAATACTGGAATTTCCATTTTATGAGGAAAGATAAAATTTGTGAAGGCAAGTTGCACAAAATCCATTTTACAAAGTTATAGCCTGCAGCTTTCAGTCTAGTCTTGTTGACATAAGACAGAGGCAGTCACTGAAGATATGGGAGGATTTCCTAGGCTGTAGGCAGTAAGGGAGAAATGGAGAAGGCTGCCATGGCTGTGTAGTTGAAGCCCCTATAGCTCCTGAGCTCCTCCAGCCTGAGAAGAAAAAAAAAAACAAAACTCCCTGGATTTAAAGTGGCAGATCCTGGAAACCAAACATCTTCTTGGGTGCAGTGACAGAGTAAACTCCCTGCTCTGTTTTTCCATCCAAACTGAAATGCTGCTCCAAAACACTCCAGGAGTGCTGCACTTCTAATTATTAAGTTAGGATGTTGACTTTTGGCTTTACCTTCACAGTTATAAAGGCAGACTCCACCGAGTGTCCTGCCCTGGTGATTTTCAGAGACACCAGTCCCATGTTTTCACACACTTCATATTCAGTCTGTAGCATTTCAATCCGAGACCACCGTAGTTCCAGCCTGTGGGAGAGGAAGGAATGTGAATGTAAAGCAAAGCCACCTTCCCAGCCACCCCCAGCCCTTGCTGCTCAGAGATTGTGTGAGGAGCTTTCTCTCTTGACTGCTGATTTAGCCAATACACATACTGACTGAGTCTTTGTCTCCAAATCAACACACATGATTCAGCCGATTAGGAAGAGACACTAGTAAATCTTCCAGACCAGCCCTGATCTACCCTAACCCACACCTGGCTTGTTTCACAGACAGAGAGGCTCTACAGTAACCTTGAGAAGAGCAGTTAGTCCATAACAATGATAGGCTGAGACAAGTTATCACCATTTGTCCTGGTTCCCTTTAACCTTGTAGTTTTATTATACTCTCACTCCTCAGTCTTTTCTCAGCAATATCCTTCTTCCTGCCCATCTGTGTTTATCCATCCTGTAACTCTCCTGTAGGATACAGAGTATGCTCTTAGGACTTCTCTTGCCTCTGTGCAAGGGCCTTCCCTCCTCCCTGTGCTTTATTATTCTGCATACTTCGCTCTTCAACCTTTCCCCTGTCTGATTCCAGGTGTCTTATACACTGAATTTTAGAACTGTTTGTGGATGATGGGGAGGGGGTGTCTGAACCTCAGAAGATTGTGTGCTGCATAAGGTAGTCAATAAAGTTCTTGACTTTTTAAAAGCTGTGATAAAAATTAGTGAGAGTCGTCAGAGAGGAATGAAAGAGAGTGCTAAGAGGAAAAATAAGCTGAGCTATTTACAATTTGAACTTTACTAAAACAAACTTCTAGGCCTTTCACAGTTGACTAGCTCTCCCACCAGTGGAAGTTTCCTCCTGTCCTCCTTTATCCTCTTGATGCTAATTTTGTGGGAAACCCACTTAGAAGCTGATTTGCTATATTTTTTCTAAAGAAGATGGGTGTGCCAGATGTAGTCCAGCAGCATTCAGATAAAATCTGGGACATCAACAATAAATCATGTATTTTGAACCAGTGATCATTACTAATAAATATATATCATTATTAATAAATATCAACTAATAAATAGTTTAAACTGAAAAAAATATCTCACAAGCTTTTAAACCCAATATTAAAATACTATTTTTTTCACTAAAAATCCCCTTTGTCCTGCTAGCGGATAACTTCACTGTAACACCTATTTTCTGAAAAAAAAGGTGCTATTTCTTTGCCCTTTTCCTAAAGCTGTGCTATGCATTGCCATTCCTTTACAAGAAATTACACTTTGCCATGAGAAGTGGCATCACGTAATGATGGTTTTGATATCAGTTCATCTGTGAGCCAGCACAGAGCAGCTGGGCAGTGCTCAGGCTGTCCATGCTCAGATGTGTTTGTGTATGGGGACATCTTTTGGCACAGCACATAACTGCCTAAACACTGCCTCCAGCTCAGCTCAGCTCAGCTCAGTCCCACTCAGCTCAGTCCCTGTCCTCTCTCCAGTGTGCAGGGAAGTGCTCTGCCCCTGGGACCAGCTCTCTGCTCCTCCTTTTTCACCATGAGTCCTAGTTTGTGAGTAGCCAGTTTAGCCCAGGAAAAGCATGTTGAGTATTTTTTTTCTCAGTTACTTCTGATTAAATAAGCTGGTTGAACATTTTTCCCTATTTTCAGAAATAAAGAGAGACATTGGCTCTGCTGAAGAGCTACTTGCACTTCTGGCTTTTATGATCAAAGCACAGCTCAGATGACATTCTAAGTTTTCTACATGAGGGTTATTGTATGTCACAAGGAAATTTGGATAGTATGCCTAATACATGCAGAGGATGACAAAGAAGATGCTGTATGCTCTCCACCTTCTTTCAGTGCTCTTTTGCAGAAGTACAGCTCTCATAGCTTTGTCATTTGCGAGCATCCCCTCCATTGTAATCTCAGGCTTGTGAAAAATGCATTGCCATCAGCTAAGGGCAAGAGTGACCTGCAGCTGCAGGACCATGTTCATGAAGCAGTAGTCCCATCCCTTCACACCCACCATCTCAGATCTCCAAATGCCCAATTGCTGCTAAATCCATTGTTTCTCAGTGAGGCCCTGGAGGCCCTTGAGAACTGTGATGCAGTCTAACCTGGAGCTAACCCCTTGTAATTTGCCTTCTTGAGGGGAAGAAACCTCAACTCTAGCAAAAGCAGTAGCAGGCTGAGTTGTAGCTATGTCCATGTCTGCATGGCTTCAAGCCCAGCACCAGTTCATGTGCCCCAGGGGTGGCGAGCACAGTGCAGCACAGCACAAATCACCGAGGAGGGGAGCTACCTTTGGGGCACCGCAGAGTTTCCGCTGGCGTCTGTCACTTGAAACTCCAAGTCATCTGAATTCACTTCTCGTGATTGGTTGATGACATAAAGTATGATTTTGCTGTTCAAATCCTTTTGGCTAAATCCTTCCTGAATGAAACCACCTATGGAAGACGAGTAATATGCAGGTGAACCAGGAGCCTGTTAATAAGAGCCATGTAGTTCATACAGACTCTTTTCAACTTTCCTTTTTGTTGAGAACCTGAACTTAGAGAAATGAGGGTTTGTAGCTAAACAGAAACATCCGCTCTTTATAAGCCCCCACCAATTTCTTGTGCAACCTGTTTATCAAAAGGCCAAGTTCTATATTAATTTTTTTTTCTTGATACAAATAAAGAAGTTTCTCAACGGCAGCTATTAAAAATTATCTTAAGCTCTTTGAGGATTCATAACAAATATAAGACTTAGGTTTCACTGTAAAAGTTTTGTTACTACAGTCAAACTTTGCCCCAAGTTTGCTAAGAAATGTTGATTCTCTCTATCAAGCAAACATTAACAATGTAGGGTTTGGAATCTGGTCTGGTATGTCCCAAAATAAAGAGATCATAAAACAAATCACCTGTTGTTATGTTTTCCAGGTAGCCATAATGAGGACCTCTCAAAATCTTAAAAATTATTTTGTCATCTTCTGTATTGGGGTCAGATGCCCTCAGGTACCTGGCAGTAATATAGATCCCATAATTTCCATTCTTCAGCAGCTCCACATCAGAAAAGCAATGGAGATGAATGATTTTTGGTGCCATTTTGTCCAAATGATCCACCTAAATTGAAGTTAGACATTCATTTTACAGCGTCAGGATATTCTCTGTCTTGCTTTTGCTAAAAGCACAGTAGCCAGATCAGGGTGGCAATAGCCACTTTGGCTCACAGTCTGCTGCAGACACCTGAGTTCCAGCTAAGTTGTACTTCACATGAGAAGTTTCCAGGCCCAGATTGCCCATCACTTGCCGTATGCAGCAGGGTAGAGTACTCTCTGGGGAGTGTAACACACTCTAAGTACCTCTGCCCTGATGTCCCATAGTCCTCATTTTTGATGTAATTTTGTTCACAGCAAAAGATAACTCCAGAAAAGTTTTGTCACCTCTGTTTTGTAATAACAATGCCACCTCTCACAAATTCTGATGAATCTTCTAGCATTCCACAGTGGTTGTTGTGGTTCTTATATCTCATCCTCTACTGAAACAGTATTCCTCACTCATCCCAAAACTTGAAACTTTGTCATCAGGAAACATTAACAGCCTCTTCATTAGTATCAGTGTTTTGAAACACAGAACTTTGACATGCAGTGCAACCAGGCCTACTTTGTGTACTGAAACATGCCACATAGATACATCCACATCCAACATGCCACATATGAAAAATCACAGCAAAAATATCTGAGCCTATGACAAAGTATGAAGGACTTGAAGACCGGGGAAATGGGAAGTGAAGGGAAAGATTCTAGTGAAAAGAATCAGAGCAGGCATCTTACAGAGACTCTCAAGAGAGAAGACAGGATGTCCAGCTGGGGGAACAAAGTGGCTGTAATTCATGATTCCTGTGACATGAAGTTCAGCAGTCATCCTCACATCCTCACACCCCCATGTGTGCAAATCACAGGGTCAGACACCAAGTGGGAAAACAGAGCAGAAGGAAGTTCTGTCCTTCCCATAGCTGGGCTCGACTTTATAGTTGAGATTCCAATGTAAAATTTTTAGTGTGTAAATATTAAGTATATAAGTATTTACTTGCTTGTATTTATGCATTTTGGCAAGTAATTAACTCCCCAGGTTAATTATTCATGGAACACATAAAGCGAACATTTTAGCTGCACAGTTAAATCAGAGACTGCAGCAAGTACCAGCTGTCATCAGAACTGCTCTATTTTTGACCTTATCATGCTATTTATCTCTCTTAAGTAGGCCTGTGGTCACACTTGCCTGAATGGTGAATGCCACTGGCTCGCTCTGCACCCTCCCATTCACGATGAAGCCTTGATTAGTCCTATCTGTGGCAACAAATGTAAATCTGTCAATCTGGGAATTCCCACCTCGGTGCTTGTATGCAACATCCCTGTTGTCCACATCTTGCTGTGTGAAATTGTACTGTAGCAGCACAGCCCCACGATAATAGAGGTGACCGTACTGGGGGAGCTGAGCCAAGAGGAAGGTAAGGTTTTCTTTCACAGTATCTGGGTCTGAAAGCTGCAGGACATCAGGAGTAAGAAGTGCCATAGCTCCTTCCATTAATCTTAACCCCAAGTTCCTAGATAGTGTGGGCAAAGCCTGGTCAGCTGCCTCCAAGAGGATCTTGAATGTCCCATGCTTAGTCCTCAGTCCATTGCTGATGATGAATCTGGCAAAGAGAGGCAAGGCAGTCTTCAGCATCTGTTCTTGATTCACCATGTACTGAAATGAAATGATAATGCAGACCTTTACTACAGGACTTGCCTGTGTTGATACTGCAAAAGTAGAAGAGCTGGGTGGAGCACAAACCCAGACACTGAATGGAGCGGATGTAAAACTTAAAAACACGGAAACAGGCAGCCAGATATATGACAAGTGTTACAATGCACCTGCAGGGATTGTGCAGATGCCAGAGGTAAGGCCTTGGGAATCAACAATCATAACAGAGCTGATCTAATCTTCTAGCTGAGGTGCAGGTGGAGCAGATCTAAAATGACAGATGGGCTGGGGGGCTTATTGTAGCTTCTGGCATACATATTTTACACCTCCTTGAAGTTTGTCTTCACTTGGTTACCTGGCAGTAGCATGGCTTACAGAAAGAGGTATGTGAAGTGAATGACCTGCCTGGTTTGGTTTGGTTTGGTTTGGTTTGGTTTTTTTTCTGTTCACTGTTACAAATCTTTTAAACCCAATGCCCCAAAACTATCTGAAAAACCAAACTGGAGAAAGATTCATCCTTATCTCACTTTCTGGGTTTGTTTAGACACTAACTGTACCTGTAAATTTTCGTATATTCAGGGCAACTGATTTATGTTTATTTACAAAAGTCAAGCAAACTTTCACTGAAATACTAAGATATTGGGTAGAACTGTACAAATTGTATAGGGTAATGTTAAAAGCATAGATATCTATAGCATGAATTTATCAAAGGGTCATACCTGCACCGTTCTTCTTGAATGCTGGGAATTTCTATCAATAGCAACATCATTTCTTGTAGTTCTCTCTCAAGTAGTGGTGTTTCTTTAGATACACTAAAGATTTCGTTATTCACAACAGATAGTTTTCCTTTCAAGACTAAGAGAAAGGTGCCCAAGGCTGTGGAGAAAATCTGTTGGAAGCTCTGCTGTTGTTGACTGGGATAGAGTTAATTTTCTTCATAGTCACTTTTATGGGGCTGTGGTTTTGATTTGTGCTGTAGTGTTGATACCATAAGGATGTTTTTGTTGTGTTACTGCTGAGCAGTGCTTACACAGCATCAAGGCTTCTTCTGCCTCTCACACTGCCCCACCAGTGATTGGGCTGGGAGTGCTTAAGGAGTTGGGAGGGGACACAGCCAGGACAGCTGACCCCAGCTGACCCAAAGAATATCCCAGACCATCTGATGTCATGCTCAGTGTACAGAGCTGGGGGAAAAGGAGAAGGAAAGGGAGATGTCTGGAGTGGTGGCATTTGTCAATGTTGTGCATGATGGAACTCTGCTTTCTTGGGGATGGCTTAACACCTTGCCTGCCCACAGGAAGCAGTGAATGAATTATCTGTTTTACTTTGCTTGTGTGTGCAGCTTTTGATTTACCTAATAAACTGTCTCTATCTCAACCCATGCGTTTCCTCACTTCTACCTTTCCAGTTCTCTCCCCAGTCCCACCAGGTGGGGAGGGAGGGAGTGAGCAGCTGCCTGGTTCTTAGTTGCCAGCTGCAGTTAAGCCGTGACGGAAGCCTACCAGCTGGGTATGGGCTTCTGCCATACGAGTGGCAGCATGGCCTGCAGAAATTTATTATTAAATTTAGTGGAGGAAAATAAGGAGAAAACCAATCTTTTAGCCTTTGAAATTCATCCTAGATTGCACTGTCAAGATCATTATTTCTATATTTTCTTCTGCAAAGAATTACATAGAACATTTTCATTACTGTAACAAAGACTTCTGAAGGTGTTTGAAACTAAAAATTGCTCTGAAAATGTCTAATGATCCTTCATTTCCCATCAACCTATAGTATGTATGAATTACCTGTCTTTCTACATAAATTTCAGTGATTATGCTGCACAGTATATGCAAAAGCATTTTGTAAAGTGGTTTTCACACGGGTTTGTTCTGTCTGAGCCAGAGCAGAGTCTGCTGTGCAAAGAAATTTGTCTCTAGTGGAGTGGGACAGTTGTTTCAGACAGTGTGAGGGCAAGCCCTGCTGGCTGCTTTCCACCTAATACTCTTCTACCATACTTAAGTGAAATGGGGACTGGCTGACATGTAGTAGATTATCTGTTTCCTCTTGGTCTCCTGACTGTAGACCTTGAAGAAGTATTTTAAAAATTACAGGGTCAACACCTAGTGTATTGTTGCGTGACTCAAATGTGAGTGACTTTTCAGTAGGTCATGGAGCAGCTTACTGTGTCACACACTGTCAGTCTAAAACTCCTCATTGCCTTCACCAGTGTTGGGTGATTAGAGCTTGATCACTTGTAAACTGGCACTATGCCATGAAACAGATGGGAATGAGCATAGGCAGACCTGGGACTATGTAGCAGTTAGAAATATGTTTACTGAGGATGGTATTCCCAGCTGGGAACCCAGAGACATCTGCCTGCACTGACCTAGTGCTATTGTGCTTATGGTAAAAGGGTTGTGCTATTTGTAAGCTATCTGAAATCAAATACACAACTAGAATAACGATGATAAATACTATGGTTAGGAGAAAAAAGGGTAAAGCACCTTCAGTCAAGACCTTAACCATCTCTCAAAATGCCTGAAAGATTGCAGCAGAAGTGAATTTTCTTTCATTCAATTGTTATAAAAACATCTGGATGTGTCTCAAACAATATTTAAGTGAAAGACTTAGATAATTCAGTTTATGAAACTGAAGATTCATCCAGCCTTCTCCAAAATACCAGATAGAAACAAAGCTTCTGCATGTCTACATAAGATTGAAATTTACAATGAATTTCATTCACTGCTCAGTTTCTCAGGTGATGAAACTGCCTGTGTCCAAAATGTCCTTCTTCTGAGCCTTGGGAGATTTTTGTTGTTTATTTCTGGTTTATGTCTGCTTTGTAATTTCCTCAGGAATGGAGAGCAGTCAGTATTCTCCCTCTGATGAAATTTAGGGTACCATTCCCAGGCAAAGTTTGGAGGACATGTTGCATGATTTGATTTAGCAGCTACCAACATTTCATGCTTTCTGCAGTTTGATGGCAATGGAATTGGCTATAGGACCTGACATCTGTCATGGCATTTAAAAGATAAAAATGGAATCATAAATAGTGCCAACTCATTACAAAATCGAGCCAGCATGTCAAAATGGAGGACATTAGCATGTTCTTCTAGCATCCTGCTGCCAGCATCTGATGTCAGGTTGCTAATCACTTGTAGTCGTCTGTCCAAACAAGCACTGCCAATTCTTTCTTCCAGGCCAACAGCACCAAACAATACAGGTAAATTTATGTCTGAAGGAAGTACTTTAGTGGGAAGTAAAAATCTGGTCAGTTAATTCCTCCTCCTCCCATAATTACCCATATAATTAATTCCTTGTTGAAATAATAATACTATTCTGCCAGGATATTTGTATGTCTACACAAAACCAAATTATTTTCCAAATGATTGCATGAAGGAACTTAATTATTGTGATTGAAATAGTTATCAAATCTCAATATTTATTAAAGCATCATCACCTTACTTTTATAAGGCTGACTTTCTAGTTGGTTCTTAGCCACTGGCCTAAACAGAAAACGTTGGGTTTATCCCCATTTGCAGTTTCCCTAGGACAGTTTGATCTGCTTTCGTTGGTGTGACATGGAAATCATACTGCCACAAGCCACTATACTACGCCCAAGCTAAGGCTGTCATGACTTCAGCCTTACTTGTATAATCTAATTCTAGTTTTGGTGAAAGTAGATTCTTAATCTTTTATACTTCTTAATTGAAAATAGTACTTTCAATTAAGAAGTATAAAACCGGGGAGTATTTGTTCACTTTTTCTGTAGTGAGTACAAGTGAATCAGACAAATCTTCTAATTAGAATTTCCACCACATTGAATGTTGTGGAAGGGATAGTTAATGTTATTTCATCTGAGGGAAGTTTTAGAATTATTTTTGTGTTAACTCTGGAAAATGCTATCTGAACCAGTATCATAGGGAGATTTATTTGATATCTCTATGCCCCACTTGCTTGAATTGCCTGCAGAAAACCTCTCAAACTGGATGATGCCACATGTTCTTGAACTTTGTAATGCCTCAGAGAAAAAGCCATTCAGATCAGGAATATATTCTAGGAGAGTGTAAAAAGGGGTCTTTTCTGAATTGTAGCTCTTAGGATTTAAATCCTTCATTCCTCTTAGTCACAAATGAAAAACAATAAGCTCTTAATTTTGGCTTTTACAGTAAGTCCGTCTTCTGTCAAAAGCTGTTTCCGGAGAAAATGGCCAATATTAGCAAAAAGGTAGCATTCTTCCTTTAGAAATATTTTCTTTATTTTTGAGCTTTTTGTTTTTCCTGATTTTGATCTTTTTCTATGAAACTGTCGACAAGACTTTGAGCAATATATCTGCTCTTTATCTGATGATAATTCATTATGTCATTCTATTTTATAACCAAGAGAGCTTCATTTAAGAACAAAATAAGGGAACCCTCACTTTAGGAATTCACCTAGTATAAACTGTTCTAAGAGGAGAATTTCAGGAACAGGTGAAAATAATTATCATTAGGCTGCTGAACGGGGCCTGTAGCTAAACCTATGCCTTTATCCCAAAAATTCAAGTGTCTACATGAATTTCTGAGCTATGGTAGTGTCAAAATAGATTAAGTGGACTGGCTTTCATTACATTTCAGAAGGCTTAGGGATTCAAAAAACCCATAGCCAAATTAATATGACAAACTATAACAGATAAGAAAACTGGTATTTAATACCTGAATTGATCAGTTTTACCACATCCAGCTGTAGCAAGAAATCAAAGGAAAATTCTACCAAGTATGTAGTGGACTGGCTTTCATTACATTTCAGAAGGCTTAGGGATTCAAAAAACCCATAGCCAAATTAATATGACAAACTATAACAGATAAGAAAACTGGTATTTAATACCTGAATTGATCAGTTTTACCACATCCAGCTGTAGCAAGAAATCAAAGGAAAATTCTACCAAGTATGTTCTTAGTCCTTCTCTTTCACTTAAATCTTAACAGCTTTGTATGTCTGGATGCTATAATAATGTTGAAGTTAGTATCACTGAGTAAATGTGTCTCTGGCTATGCTTTCAGCATCAGTGAGAAAATGTATTTATTACCAAAACATTCCCAACTATATTTATTGCAGTAGACATATATGTGCTATATAAATTTTGGGAATTCACACAGAGCCTCCAGCTCTTTTTAATAATTTCTTTTGGGAGTTTTGGGGTGTTTTGTGTCATGTAGTGCAGATTTTTTAAATACCCCAAAAATTCAAGGGGAAGGGTTTGGGGGTGTGGGTACTACGCCTTACCTGAATGTATCTTCACGAACAACTGCCTTGGCTTTGTGAATGTAGCAGACGATCTGTCGTGCTACATCCATTTGACTGAAGCTCGTAATGGGGATGCCAGGATAGCTGACATACTCTATTTGCCCATACTGGGGTGGGGAGGTTATCACGTAAAGGAGCTCCTCTGGCTTGTCCGTACCATCCAGTGCGAGGAGGACATCAGTTGTAATGTAGCCACGATCTCCTTTTGCCACTCTAAGGAGTTTCATAAAAACAGCAATGTCTCCTGCAGAACAGACAGAACAACACTAAAATAGTCATATTGAACTGGATGATCTCTTCTGCATTATTTAGTCACACGAAAGCCATTGCCAGCAGAAAAACTATAAGACTATGAGATTATAGAGAAATTCAGCATGGAAGAGACCTCAGGACATCTTTAGTGTGACCTTCTGCTTAAAGTGGGATCAGCTGTGAGATCAGCCATAGCCACATTGCTTGGGGCTTTATCCTATTGGAGCCTGAACACTGTTTTCCTGTTCGGGCCAAGGATAAAGAGACCACAGCCTCTTTTGACAATTCTTCCAATCTTAGCAGTGTCAAGTTAACCCTTAGGGTTCTAACAGAGATGTAATAAGAGAAAAAAGACCACAGGACTGTAGAACAACTTGGGAGACAGAGCAGTTTCTGAATAGTCTTTTGCCTACCTTTTTACGTATTTGCCATTTTTCTGTGCTCATTTACTCAGACATAAAGCTAGTTTCAGAAAGATATTCTCAGCTCTATTTGAAAAGCAGCTGGGAGTCCTGGGAGGCAAGGTGCAACACACTGCATTCAGCAGAGCCTTTTCAAATCCCAGGACCTGGGCAACAGTGACATCCAAGCAGTTAAACTGACAGGTTCTGCAGAGTGACTTGCCAGGGCCTGTACAGTGCTAAGGAAAGTATCAGGACATGTACTAAAATATCTTTGTTTCACAAACAGGCACTGTAAAACATCAAGTTTAGTGGATCTTTACCCTTTTCTAAGTCCTTGATATTTATGTAGAAGTTCACAGCTGGGGATCTGTTGTACCCATCCCAGAGGTAAAATGTGAAGCTGTCTTGTTTCTTGGACCCCACAGTTCCTGTGTGGACATATCTCACAAGGTTCATATCCAGCTCTTCCTGAGTGCACTTCATTCCAGTTTGGAGAGTCACCCAGTCTTGTCCTACCTAGAAAGAATAAAATCATCCTTCATTAAATGATAATCATCAATGTATCCTCCCCAGTTATTTATGTTTCTTCTTAGTTATATAGACTGTTAGTGGCAGCTACCTGACTTCCTTTCTATGGGCTCTTTCCTCATAGTATGTTTTGAAGAGTGAATAACTGGAGTTTTTTACCAGCAGATATGAGGCTGGAGAAGATAAAATGATCATTAACAAAATAGAGTAACATGGAGGTTAGCCACTTTTACTCTAGGAAATAGATTTCTACACACTTCTCATTCAGACACCAAGATGAAAATTAAATAGTTCCTGACACAGCTTATGTTTTCAATTCTTAATTTCAAAAATCTTCTCGTGATTCTATCTGAAATCATAGCTAAAACAGTATCAGAAATAACTTCAGGGAAGCACAGAAATTTAGATCCTCGGAGATCCTCAGTTGAAAAAAAATAAAAAAAGGAAGAATTATACTATAAAATTTCTTGCTTTTCTGAAGATAGCCTAGTACCCTAAGTTGGACTGATCCATGTAGTTGACATTTAGCTGCAGTAACAGCATTACTAGATTTGGAGCAAAGATTGTCAGGGACAGAGTGCTAAGACATGTATCCTACATATTTAAACTGATGGACTCCAGTAAGCAGCCGTCTCTTGCCTTGGATTTAATTCACAAGTCTTATGTGATCCACAGGTTGATGTTGAGATCCAACCTCAAAATACTTTCCAAGCTCACAAGTTTTAGAAACAGAATTTTATTTCTATTACACACAACTTAGAAGAGGCATTTTTTTCCATCTTTGTTCCATTGTCTTGTTCTAGGTCAACAGATAATCATCTCTCCTTCCATTTCTAATCTTATCTTTTGCCATACCTCCTGATATATCCTTTCCATCATCTTCCTTTTCCCTTCCTTCCCCCCATGCTTTTCTTCTAATTGATGAGGTGTTGCTTACTCTTTCACATGCAATCCTTCCATGATTTCTGAACCCCGAAGTAATGGAAGTAAAGGCACTTTTTTTTTAATCAAGGACTTTCTCCTCATTCCCTCAGTTTTGATGCTTGGTTTTCCCCCTTTGTGGGATGATTATCCCAGCACCTCTCTCAATTTTCACCTCAGATAATCTGACGTGTTTCACTTTCCATCTTCTGATGTTCAGTATCTGGGTTTTAGTGCCAAAGCCTCTGGGACAGCATCATTGTTTGACTCAAACACTCCTTCAACAATCAAACTGGCCCAGCTGTCTACTTCAAAATATGACAGACATTTGGGAGAAAAGGAAGATGAACTTCATTTTGCCCTAAAAAGAGAGAGTTCTTTGCATGCCTGCTTTTTGTTGAAGTACAAAGACTAACCTTGAGCTGAAGCTGACCATTTTCTGGAATTCTTTCAAATAGGTAATAAATTCTTTCCCTGGGGGTATCTTTATCTTCTGCTGACAGAACAGCACTAGAAATGATTTGAGTTCCACCTATATTCACCTCTATATCGTTCTTCCTGAAAAAATTAAAAGGCATACATTGATGCAATAAAAGGAACCTTTTCAACATGTAATTTCTCTGCAAGAAATATGGTTTAACCAAATGCTGACAGAAATGACAACTGCAGAAAGAATAGAAGGAGGGTGCCTATTTCAGTTCAAAAGAAAAAAAACCCACAGTGCAGACAAACTTCTCCTTACAGTGGTGAGAAACAACAAAGCTATCTAAAACAAACCGTGATTTAACACATCTCTTATTCCCCTGGACCCCATTCTGCTTACCTTCATGCAATTTAAAGGAAGAAGTTAATGTGAACAAATTGACTGCATTACTACTGCTACTACAGAGCACTGGCAGCTCTGGCTCTAGTGAACTGATTGCTCATTTAGGAAAAGACTGTCTTTCAAATTACTAGTCTTCAAGGCTCACCTCTATCTGCAAGAGACACAACGAAATCTAACTGGCTTCTTCTCTCTGGTCCTTCTGGCCCCCACATCTCATTTGGGAAGAAGCTCTCAAGGGAACTGCGTGAAGGCCTTACGTTCCCCAAGGGCACTCTGCCACAGGATGTAATCCAAGAGGTGACAGATTGGGGTTTTGGCAATCACTGTGAATAAGAGGCACAGTTTGCCAGCCAAAAACATCCCATCACAGGTTCTTCAGTCTGTTGACCGTAACTAATGGAGGTGAGAGCTGAAAATCCATGAGGTGGAAAGTGCCCCCAGATCAAAAGGTAAAGAAATGCTTACAGGTACTGCCCAATAATCACCAGTAAAACACTGCACTGGCACAAGGAAGTTTGTACCCTACAGTGAAAATGGAGAGACTGAATGTGGCAGGTAAATCACCTTAGTGCCTAACTGAAAGATTTCTTAAAGCACTACTGCTTAAATACTGGCAGCACACCTCATCTCAGTGGAGAAGTAACAGGCAAGAGGCAGTGTCTTCTTATAAAGAAATAGCTGTTTTGGGAGTAAGTGTCTCACTCTATGCTATTGTTTGTCCCAGGAAGGGCAAGTGGTGAGACAAGACATTGCCAGACAAGGCAGCAACAGTTTCTGGACCTAGCTGGGCAAAGCTAAAAACACTTGACTTCTTGCACTTCGTCATCTTCTTTCAGAGAGACAGGGTGGAACATGGAAGATCAAGCTATGGCATGTGAGGAACAAATAGGCAATTATCAGTAATTATCAGTACATGATATATGCATACATAAATTTTACTCTTTATTCTAACTAAAAATTGACATTCTCTCATGTTAGCATTATGTGGTCATCGAGAATCTTTTAACTAAGAAACTAACATTTGTTATTGCAGGAAGCTCTACTTGGTTAAATAAACCATTAAAAATGTTTTGCAATCGGAAATGTAACTCTGACCTGAAAGTAAGCCAAATACCCTGAGCAATCAGAAATTCCCTCTTTAGTGGCAGAATGCTTAACAGGTTGTGAGTCTGAAATGCAAACTTTAGAATTTGAGTTCTATACTCCCAAAACCTTTGGGACCTTGTCTTCCCCATCTGCCTGTCTGGGGTTGGAAAACCGTTGCAAGTACGGAGGTCCTGATGCTCTGTGACAAGTCATCAGTTGCAGATCCCAGGGGATGAGCTCCTTTTTTAAATGTCAAGGAGGCTTGGCTCTCTTGCAACCAGCTGCCTATCTATAAATGGTCTGCCAGGCAATTTCTGATCATGTCTAATTCATTTACGACTCCTAGCTTTGAAGAGTAAGGGAAGTTAGTATGTATCTTTTCAGAAGCTGATTTATGGCTGGTAAAAAGAGTTTTAAAATATAAAAGAAGAGAATTTTAATCTGAAAGCTCTTCCCCTGCTTGAACCTTGTGAATTCTCTCATGCCAAAGTCCAGAGCTGCTTTCAGAGAGGTGTTTTAGGCAGGTGTTTGTCTCGGGGAAGGGGAAAACAGTACCATGGTGGTCAGTGTTCAGCAGAGGTGCAAATACCTTGAAGTAACTTGTGAAAGACACAACAAGCATGTTTCCCCACACACTTTTATTTCTACTCTGTTTGCTTAATATAGAGCAACACTAAGCATGTAAAAAATTTTTGTTAAAAAAACCTACATAGAAACATCTATACTGACAGTAGTTTATTGCTAGTTATAGTTTCCTTCCTCTTTGCATCAGACACCAAGGACATGGTTTAATGGTAAACCTCATGGAATGCTAGGCTGATGGTTGGACTTGATGATCTTAAAGGCCTTTTCCAACCTTAACAATTGTATGATTCTATGATTTGATGTTTTTTTCATTCTTCCATTATTTTGTCTGAACACATCCCACTGTCAGAAACAGGAACAAGTGACTTACCTGCTCAGCACTGGTTTCTCATCATTAACTGGAATGACCTTTACTGAAATGGTTCTGAGGATTGTATGTTTTCCATCTGATAGCTGAATTTTAAAGCTGTCAGTGAGGTTTTCAGAGTTGTCATGCAGGTACATCAACTTCATTCCTATGTGAGGCAGGAGGGGGCAGAAAAATAAGAGAGAAGGAGAGGGAGAATGGGAGAGAGAAATGTTAAGAACAACTTCATCTGACTCCTGCGAAATCCCTCCCATCATTGCACTCTGCTTCAATCACCTTTCTTCCATCTTCCCCTGCCATATGATAGGGTGACCATAGTAAATTTGTCTTAGCTATCAGAAAAATGAGTTTGGTGAGCCACTCCTTTTCATTGATCTAACATACTATTGACTCAAGGTGACTGGTCTGACCTAAATCCAAAAAAGGGGTCTCTGTCAATCTGGAAAAGGTATATTTTTTTCTCCTCCCCTCATTCCATATCATTTTGATGGAGACCATAGAGAGGGTGAGACTGCCAGGCAGTACTCTTCTGTGCTTTAAATAATCCTCGGGGAACTTTGAAGAAGCCTTTGGAAGGACAGCTGGCCTTGTATCTATAACCATGAACAACCAGAAGTTCTGGACTCAAATCAAACCACCGTGTCATGGTGGTTTGCTCACTGTTGGGGATTACAAAAGGAAAAAGCCAAGAAAGAGAGTCAAAACCAAGACTTGGGAAGGCAGAAGAACTTGGGGTGGACACCTGATACTTCTGGAGGTTCATATGAGACAGGGCAAAGAGATAAAAAGTCTTTCCTCAGGTTTTGAGGGCTGAACTGATATCTGAGTGACAGTATTGAATTCATTATCCTCTTCATACTGATAGATTCCATGTTTCACTAAATAGTCATAGTTGGGAAGAATCCACCGTATTCTTGGCAGTGTTAAACACAGTTTTTCATTACATGTATTTGAAATAGATTTGCTGCTTTAAAGCAAGCTGACTGATCATACTAAGCTGTAGAGTCCCAGTTTGTACCTTTATTGCTGGACATGTGAAGGTATATTGCAGCCTTTCAGTGTCTAAAGGAGGTTTACAGTAAAGATAGAGAATTTTTACCAGTGCCTGTAGTGACATAACAAGGGGCAGGAGTAGGTTTAGTTGGACATAAGGACAAAAGGCTTTACAGTGGGAGTGGTGAGACACTGGAACAATTTGTCCAGAGTGGTTGTGGAACCCTGGAAGTATTCAAGGTCAGTTGAATGGGGCTTTGGGCAACTTGGTCCAGTGGCATGGCAGGGGAGGTGGACTAGTTGACTCCTACAGGTCCCTTGCAACCCAAAATGTTCTATGATTCTGTTATCATGTGAAGAAGTACTTAACCCCATGATCAGTTAATGTGTTTTTAAATCAGTCTTCTTATCTCTCTATTCTAGGTGCTGTAAAACATTTACAAATCTGTTTGGTGATGTTACATTGTGTTACATTATTCCCTTTATTATTTTTTCAGAGCTGATGATTTTCCTACTCATACTACTACCGTTCTTGATACAGGGGTCTCTCAGGATGACTTTATTGACAGTTCCTAAAATCAGTAGACAAGAACAACATTAAATAGGACAACTTCTATTCCTATACATTATCTTGAAAATAAACATAAAGCAAGTGAATAAATAAATTGTGAAGATTTCTTTAGTGTGCCACTTGCCTCATGAAAGGAATGAAAGACCAGTGCCAGGAGAATGTTGCACCTACCATTCTTCAGTAGGTCCATGGAAAAGTCACGAACAAGTAACCCATGGCTGTGGTGATCATGGTTAATTAAGTCTTTATAGTGTAGAATTTCGCTGCCTTGAACACCATTAATAAGGAACCCATACAAGGGCCTCTGCACAACCCCAAACACCAGAGGGTCTGGAGGCACGTCCAGATCAATTGCATTGATAACAGACAGATCCAGCTCTTTCATCTCCCCTTCTTGAACCTGAATGTGAAAGAAAAAACATCCAATTCTTTTACATAAAAAGAAATAATAGAATTCTACCATGGTTCCATGGTTCATGGTTCCGTGAGTGGAGTATTTTTGTGTACAAGTGTATCTCTTGATTCCTCCACCCTTTTCCCAGTAGCTTAACCAGCTACTGATTTCAACCATTTTGAGAGACACGGAGAAAGTAAATGGTTACAGTGATAAAGAGAGAAGTTGTGATAAGGAGTTCATATTTGCCCAAATTATTAGAAAATATGCTAAGTAAGACAATGTCAAATCTACTGCTCAGAAATGCCCAAAGGAGAAAGCCTTCAAATACATAAAGGTATCTGAAAATGTGGATGCATATAAATTTATACATGCACTTTTTACTATGCTTTAAGAGTAAGTTTACACTCTCTCTGTGCTCACAGAGTTATTTATATTAAGAACTCTGCAGAAAGGGGAGAAGCTATGCCAGAAATATAAAAAATACTCCATAAAAAATTGTGCAAACTCTGGAGAATACTGAAGAAGCCTAAAGATCTCTGCCTTCTAGATGACTTATTTGTTTAAAGATTTGAGCCTTTGTTTTTACTTAACTGCAAATTTCCAAGAGCTAGCACTACTCCCCACTGAAGCTCTGTTTTACAGTTTTATGTGGGATTTCACTGAGTTGTTTCCTGAAGTAGGCTGAACTACACAAAGTAAGGGAAATATGCAGAGGAACAGGTATCAGGACAATGTTCTTATTTGTGTTAGAGAGTGGTTTCTGGTTAAAGTAGTTTTATGACAGGAATTTTGCTAATTTCCTTACGGTAATATTCCTGGCTATGAATTCTGGAACTTCATCATTGGTTGGGCTGATTAGCACAAAAAATGGAGTCTCTGCTGAGCGATACAGCCCATCAGTGACATAAAGTACAAACTTGTCTGCTGTTGGCTCAATTTGCAGGTGCCTGGCTTGAACATAGTTTACATTCATGGCTTTCAGGTGCTTCAGCTGAAATGAACCTACAGATTTTGAAGAGAAAATGAGTTAGCACAATATTTTCATGCCTTCTAGTCTTTACCACCATTAAAAAATTGAAACTATGTCTTTTTTCAAAGACTAAATAACTTGAATTTTTTAAGTACTCTGTCATTTTTTGACTGTAGGAGTTACACTACACATGTCACTGCAGGACACAAGCCCTTCCCCTGAAAATAAATGCATCATTCTGCTTCGGTGGGATTCTGAAGCTTCACACTTTTCAGTTCAGTCTGCAAAACTAAGCCTATTAAGTCATGAAACTGACTCAAACAGCAGGTAGGAAAGTATCTGAGATCCAAGATTCCTTGATAGTGCTAGGTTAATGACTGGACTTGATGTTTTTTTCCCAGCTAAATGATCCCATGATTATATGATTCTAATTACAC
Organism: Rhipidura dahli; assembly: GCA_013399225.1. NCBI lineage: Eukaryota > Metazoa > Chordata > Aves > Passeriformes > Rhipiduridae > Rhipidura > Rhipidura dahli. Next base: position 61,220 of record VXAC01002174.1, read on the forward strand.
TGTTATTTGACTGACAGACCATGAAAATGAGAACTTAAAGACTCGGTGCCTGCAGGTTTCCAGCTGGAGATGCTGTTAAAAGCTGGTAGCATTGCAAAGCATGCCACAGTCTGTTCTGAGGGTGAAGCTGCCTTACATTCTGTGAAAGCAGGCAAGGGAAATCACTGTCTAAGTCAAACACCATCCCTTTCACCTTTGGAACTTTGCCTTGGCAACCAATGTGTGACCCAGGCTACTTCATTTAATTGACAGATGTTTAGGTGAAGGGGTGCTGGAGCCTTTCATGGGGGACTGAAGAGAAAGGCAGAATAATGTCTCATACCATGACTTCTAAAAGATGGAATGCATAAAACAAGGATTGCCTTCTTTACTTCAAGTGCCAATTCTTCTCATTCGCTGGGCTTCAGTCTCCCTTTGAACTCCTCCCTCAAAGTCCCGCTGCTCTTCATAGGCCAGCACCCGTGTTCCTCAGTGGGCCCACATTAATGCCCACACCTGCATCTGCACCACCAGAGCCCACTGCAGAGCCCTCCACAAGGGCCCCGTATTTCATCTGCTTGTCTGTCATAAGCTGTTAAGACTTACCTATGCTTATTCCAATGTTGCTCTTCTCAAACCCAGGAGAAGGCAGTATATTTTCAATGTAACCAAACTGGGGAGGAGAAACCAACACAAACTCTAAGTCATCTGCAGGGGTGTCAGCATCAGTGGCAAACAAATGGTTGGTAGTAAGGGCTGCTGAGGAGCCCTCTTCCACCACAAAACTTGCACCTGCACACAAGAAAATGCATTAAATATTATTGGTCGCACAATCATTTCACTGTTGTTTTTGTTTATAAGAACTGAAATAATAACTAAGGAGGAAAATACAACACATACTGAATTACTGAGAGGTTGTGTTTTAATGTTTTCTTCTCTGCTTTCCCCAACATCTCTGCTTTTGCCATCATAGAAATAGAGAAGAAGGAATCATGAAATTATTTTACTGGTAATTTGTTAGATAAGGTTTATATACTGCTCAAAAACAGTTGTTACCTCTGTTTGTCAGAGCATTAATTACATGAGAGCTGTTAAGAATTGCTCATAATGAACAATTTTTCATGCATCACTGTTTAATTTCCCTGCTGGGACAATGCTTCATTTCCAGAACATTACTTGGGTGAGCGCCTGCAAATTACAAAACTACTTATACATATGCTTAAATATTCTCTGAGATACAGAACATATACCTGATACTGAAAAAAAAATGAAAGACACAAGCATATGGAAGACATACTTTTAATGTGTATACCACAGACCACATCAAAAGCCCAGGAAATCAATGGAAATTTCACACAATGAGCTGTAGTTGAACTAGATTATCAATTCTATTTCCATTTTAATTGAGTTTTTTAGATTCTGAAGAGTACTTGTGAAAACATGTCTTCACATCTATTAATGTATAGCCTTTGTCTTTACTTCCTAAAAGAATTAAATATATGTAATATAGGTGGCAGTGATTCTCTCCCTTCATGTAAGGCCCAAACTTCTGTTTTATACTCTACATACAAAGGTAGATAAATATCTGTGTTTATCTTTATGCTTTTGCACTGTATAAATCTGGCATCTGTTAGGCCATAAGTTCAGTTCAGGGACAAGATGTTGATCACTTTTACCTAGACATAGCTTACATATCCAGCAAGGTGCATGTAGAGATGCTGGGGAGCAGATCTGAGCACTCTTATCTATAACCACATGCTTTAAATGTGCAGCTGAAGAGCAACGAGCTCAGACTTGCACTGGCAGCTGGACTGGGTGTTTGCACCGTACTAGAAAAAGAAAGTAAAACTGATGGAAATTCTGATCCAAAACTTTTCTATGCTGATCTCAACTAACTATTTCTAAAGCTAAAAATCAAACAACACAAAAAACCACCCTGGGTCTTTAGCCACTGCAGTACTGTGTAGCCCACATTACACTGCTATAGTGAGAGGAAGCTTTCACCAGTTGCAATTGATGGAGGCTGGTTGTCCACAGGAAGTATTGTGATGTTAAGGTCATAGACAGGAAATGGATCATGACGTGAAACTGGAGGAGGAGGAGGTCCATCATAACAGCAGTCTTTCACATCTAGGCCAGCCTCACCATCAGAGACAATTAAGGTTAGAATCTCAATGGAAGGAGTCAGGCCAATCTCCCCACCTGAGAAAAAAATACTGCAGTTCAGAATAAATGTTTTACCAAAATTTCATGAAGAGTAATTTTTATCCTGCAGGGACAGTCTTCAGTATCAAGTCTGAAGAGAAAGAAAGAAGGAGCAAAATTACAGGAATTCTTAATTCTGGCTGCTGGGGGTATTGATCGGTTAGAGATTTGGTTTGTTGTATAATTAGTTTTAACCATCTCACTTCTATGCTATAATAAGAGGGTGTAGAAAAGAGTGTTAGTATTGTTGTAATAATTATAATGCTATAATTGCAAGGTTATATTACATTACATTGTAATAAAATGGCTAATATTCCTCAAGATTCTCTTCTTTGTGCACTAAGGTATTTACAAAATGTATATTATGTATAAAAAATGGGTTTTCTGCACTCCTTCTCAAGGAATGTAGGAAAATCTTTCTTTTATATATATGTTCCTCTATGACAAATGGTAATATCCATGGTCTTCCAAAAGAAAACTTTTTCATATAGTAAGTAATGCACGTATTCCTATATGCTTCTTATCCTTACGAAACGGATTATAACAAGGGCTGTACTTTATTACCATACTGTGTATTATGCCTGTGTGCAATCACATTTAAAATGGGGGTTGATGCATGGCTGGGAACAGCCACCTCTTGCAAGAAGCATGTATGCCTCAGTATTCCAGCTGTCAGCACTTCTGGCAGCCTGTGTCTCACACTGCTGCAAGATATTATTAATAAGCTGCTGGCAAAGGAAAGACAGTGACTCCCAGACTCCCTTGCAATACCTACTGGCTGCACAATTAATGTGTAGAAATTTGGGAATGAAAAACAGAAACACTACACCCTTGAAGGTAAAACTTCACTGCCACTGCAAAATACTGTCATTGAAATACAGTTTGTGATACCTTTAGGATGCAGAAGGAAAGTTTGTTGTTGGTGGCCACAATTAAGTACTTCCTTTTCAAATACCAGCTGTCCATTTTAGACAGTGCCAAGCTTGAACATATCATATCTATTCTCCATGCTAACACAAAATTACGGAATAATTAAACAGAAAACCAGAACATTTGGCGGGGATAAAAAGACTAAAGCTGTGATTCGGAGATGCAGAGAGAGAACGCCTTTATTCCCAATGAAAGGATAAAATTAGGTTGGAAAGGGGGTTAACCAGCCCTTAACTTCTGCCAGTAATTTTTAAAAAAAAAAACCAAAAAGGTACAAACAATAAAACCACAAAACAACATCTTTTTAACGTTGTGTTTCTCATGAGAAAATAAGAACTTCCTTTATCTTGTGATATGGAAAGACTGTGAACTGTCCAAAAGTAGATGTCCCTCTAGATTGGAGAGGCAAGAAAGAAGTACCAAAGGGTTTTTTTACTGTCATGAAACACATAAAAATACTCTAGTTTGTATCTAACTTAATAATAATTTTGTTGAAAAAGCCCAAGATATTTTGTCAGCACCAGTGGAAGAGCTCCTCTGGGATTCTGATGCTTTCATGTACTTGTTTGAATACAATTTTCAGTTCAAGCAGGATTTTGGGGAACTTATTAAAACATTTGGTAGTTGTCTATCATCAGCCCTCTATTTTAAAGCCAGTTTATATATTTCCCTAGTCACAACACGTGCTTTGTCAGAAGTTCCTACTGGTTTTTCTGCAAAAGCATGGATTCAGGTTAAGACTTTTTTCCTAATATTTGTCTGACCACCTTCCAGTGTAATTCTGTCCTTAGCTCACTTACTAGTGTGCTTGTATGTGACTATGCCAGCAATGACATCAGCCTGGGAAAAACGGTCCACAGCAATGCCAGCTTTCCTCACGACCCCGTGGTGGGGCTGGCGGGCCAGCACGAACATCAGTTCCATGTCATCGCTGTCCACGTCTGTGGCACAAATATACTCTGAGGAGAGGAGCACTTCTTCGCCCTCTAGGCAGTGCAGCACAGGAACAAGGCCTGTTTGCATGACAGGTAGCTCATCATTCACAGGCAGCACCTAATCAGGAAAATAATTTAAGATTTTCTTATTGTTCATTTCAGTACACTGCTTTGCAGCTCTAACTAACAGTATGGTGCCAGTGTCAGAGTACATTGAACTTTCTCTGTGAGCAAAAAGAAACCAGCTGAATTAAAAATAAAAAGACGCAAGTAAGCCAAAGGAGATAATTATAGTTTCAGTACAAAGTGCAAGTCAAAACTCCTCTCAAATTTGTCACAAGGACCTGAAACCTAGGGTTGAAATGGAAGCCTAACATATCCATTATCTGCCAGTTTCCAAGGTAATGCAAGCTTTGAACCTTTGCCTCTACATAGACAATTATTCTCAGAACCATGCCACACACTGACCTTGACCTGCAGGATGAGCTCTACAAAATGGATGCCATCTGTGGCTGCAAAGAAAACATCATCAGTGAGAGTCTCAGAGCCATCATGACGATATCTGTGAAAAAAGATGATAGAGCTACACAAATTTTTCACAGATAAAAGGAATCCATGCTTTCTACAATGTGTATCCCTCCCAGTACAAAAAGCTGCTCCCTGTGTAAGGGTGTCCACCTAGCACTGCTGATTCTGGGTCAGAGTTTCTCCAAAGGGCTTTTTGGGTCTCCTACAAAGAAAACCCTACAAAGAAAACCTCCAAGGTAAGCCATTCATCAGTCAGCCAAAAGGCTTCCCCGAGGCTTTGTCATCTCTGTTGTGGCTGCTTGTGAGGTGTTTCCCAAACATGTATGTCATTGCTGTGGTAAGTGCCCACTTTTTAACAGAAATAGACAGAAATACAGCCAAGAAGCTCTAACTCTGCATGTGTGTGCCGAGTCTTGTTCTTGCCACAAATAAACAAGCAAAATTTCCATCTCTACATTACTCAGTGTTAACAAAAAACTAACTAAGCTTAATAAACACACAAGTTCCTTTATAGAAAAAAGCTGGTGACCAGTGCCTTCTTCACAGGAACTACTTGGCTGCATCCAGAACTTGTCTCCTCACCACCATGGGGCAGCGCTTTATAGAGGAAGCTATCCACAGCAGGTGTGGCTGCTAACTCCCATTTCCTGGCCACACAGCTCATTTTATAGTGACACTGCAATTCCAAGGCTCAGCCAGCACTCCGGAGCAGCTGTGCCATAGCTATGGTGGACACTGCTAGCCTCAGCACCCTGCACCACTTCAAGCTTTAGCTCATTCAGCTGAAAGCCTTGGCCACCACAAAAGACAGTCACTCTTCTAACCTGGCTGCCAGGGTACGCAGGTCCTCACAGGAAAGCCTGTCCCCTCCATTCATGGGACTTCCATCCAGCTCCACCACCCCATGCTGCGGCTGCCTCAGCAGGAGCAGGAAGATGTGCTCTCGTTTCGTGTCAGCGTCAGAGATGAGAATATGTCCGTCTGTAACAGGGGTCATGCCACCCTCTTCCACTCTCAAATGGGTTGTAAAAACCTGGAGGGAGGAGAAATGCTGAGCTCTCTTTGCTGCTGCACCTCCAAACATACAGCAATCAGGGATTTTCCCATTTGCTCTGCTATAAGGGTGTGTGACACCTTAAAAAACAAAATGCCAAAAGATATACTCTTTTCTGCTGTGTTAGAAAAACCTAAGGAAATTACCTACAGTAGGCTATAATATGTGCATCCTAGTTCTCATCCCATTCATGGGGGTTTCTGACCTGTGTTATAGGCAATAAGCAACACAAAATAAGGGATGTGATTTTGCTAACCAAGATGCAAAATACATGTTTTTGAACAGATACATAGATGCCGAAGTTAGTCCTCAGCTTACTTAACACAAAAAAATCATATTGCATACTCACCAGACTTCACCTTCTACTTAATCCCAATGCAAGCTGTGTGCAAGACACTGAAACCCTGATCCCATGGAAAAATCATTTTTTGTCTCCGTAAAATCAAAATATTTCTCTGCATTTCTGTTTTTACCCAAAACAATTTCCAAGTCCTTTTTTCTCACTCTCACCACCACGCTACCTCTGGGGCTTGATTGTCCACAGGAAGAATGGTAATATTGAAGCAGATCCCGTACAAAGTGCCTCCACGCTGATTGCTGACAGAAAAAATAAACTGGACTTGCTGTGGTTCAGGTCCGATGTCCTGCAGGGGTGGCATGTAAGCAACTTTCATATAGTTCACAGCATGCTACAGAAAGAGAAGAGGGGTGCATGTAAGAGGAGATAATGGAGATATCCATAATCCATGACATTAGGGACTTCTATCATCCCCTGTGTAGGTGTTATCCAGCCATCAAAATAAATTTCAGAAATTTTGCGTGTACTCTTTAGCTTCTAGACATACCTTGATTAAACCCATTTTTAGATAGAAATTAGGTGAGTGCAGGTTCAAATAGTCAAAGCTGTAGCAAAAAACATAGGTATGGTTTATAAGTGATAACAGAGTTGATGGCCTGACCTTCTTGATGGATCCCTTTCAAAATGCTGGTTCAAGGACCTTTTCAAACTCTGACTTTAAAATAAACAATTCATAAAAGCTAACATCTCCCACAGCAGCTGAATTTGGCCTCATCAGTGTGAACAGTAACTGCATGTCCTGTGTTCCATGGTGAGGACGGGCCAGTGATAGAAACATCAAAATCTTGTATCCAGATACCTATATTAGGCACACAATTTAGGATATGTAGCTCAGAGCTGTCATTATGGTACTGCAGTGATCATCACGCAACTTTAACCATGGAGCAGGATATAAAACGGGACACTTTAGTAATACTTATTCCAAACTACAAAAGCATGAAAACTGAACTACAAAAAAGTCTGTTCCAGCCTGTTCCATCCTCTAGTACATCCACTGGTGGAGACACTAAGAAGAAGCAGAAAACTGTTCAAGGTCTCATTTCCTCATTTTGTGTACTTTTTCCTTCCTCTTACATCATGTGAAGCCAAATCCATCCTACCCAAGCAACTGTAGTCCCTGCTGGTTTTAGGGTGATTGTGCTTACATATTGCAAAACTGAAGCATGATAGAAATTTTTTTAAGACCTGGTATTGGAATAGCAGGCTTTCAAAAAGCAGGAATTTGAGCTTCTAAAGCAGATCTTGTGATGGTACTGCTCCTCAGTTTTCACCTCTTGTTTTCCTGTCAGATAAGTGCTGTACACTTGTAACATTTGAAAATTGTTTGTAACTCATTATGGTATCAGGTAACATAACAAACCTGAGTAAATGACCGCAGTGCAAGAGCAGCAGGATCCTTGACCAGTTTGGGGATGGTGTCCACCATAAACAGTTTCCCAGCATCCGAGTAGCTGCATAAAAATATGTATGTCACATCTTGGCTAGCAATACCAAAGAACAAGAAAGATGGCCATGCAGCTCAATCTTGCATTACAAATTATCTTCACACTTCCAACTGCATTGAAAGGAAAAACATTTTCCTTTCTTCCATCCTTGTTACCCATTTAAACATTACCACGGAAAGCTGACCAAATGAAATATGTTTCAGGATGATAATGAAAAATCATCTCATGACTTATAAGCAAGCTCTGGAATTGCTGCAAGTCTGTCTCTCTATGCCCCAGATACCCCACCACCTGCAAGTCTAGTCCATGCAGGTACTTGCAAACCTGCATTTATCTTTAAGTAGAAAAATATTTTTTCCTAGTTTCATGCATCTTATAAACTCTGAAGTTTACCAGCTTCCAGCCACCCAGCTTTCCAACAGCACCAACAGGCAAACTAGGTAACCATGTGGCTATTTACACTGATTAGGGAACTAGTTTTCTTCCCCAGCTGCACACTGATCCTTTGCTGCTTGAGGTCAAAATTGAAAGTGTTGATTGATCTTCAGCTTAAACCATACAATGTCTGGGTTCAAATATTTTCATTTAGCAAATTGTTGCTGATGCTCTGATGAGGTTACAGCACCAGTGATGTACTGCTACTATACCCATTCATTCCATACCTCCCTTGCTCCCACAGCCTGTTCTGCTTGTTTTCTGCTCCACAGCTTCCTAGTCCACAATCAGGAGTACCTGATGCGTATTCTCAAAAAAGCTGCAGCACCTCCTCTTCTCAGTCTGGGGCAGACACAGGTCAGCCCCATTCCAACAGTTAGGAGAGTTGCTGTGACTTGTGCTTGAGGCTAGACAGGATCCCACGAGTCAGTGTAAAATGCATATCCAACAAAAGGAAAGAAAATACTTCACGTGACCTCCTGCTTCTTATTCCTTATTAAACTATGCACTATTTTTTTATTACTCTGTGTATTGCTCTGTTGCTTCAGGCTTTAGCTTACCCTTAATCATCAGCAGGAGAGCTGCATCCAGCTATTTTCACCTGCACTGCCAACAACAGATGAAGAACTTGAGGCACAAGCATGTTACTGCCACTGAGGCTGCTCCTGTTACATGGGTTATTCCCCTGTCCCCCCTGAAAGGTATGTCAGGTTGCACCTACCCATGGGTGCAAGAGAAAAATGGGGGAGTGGTTACGGTGTATGTGAGCTCCCTGTCTTGCTCTTCCACATCTATGAAGTGGAGATGTTTCTTAGTTAGGTGAGAAATCTCAGTCTCCTTAACAACCAGGTGACGGGTCACTCCTGGAGCTTCTCTGGGTAGTTGATCATCCACAGGGATAATGTGAACCATCATCACCTGAAATTAGGGAGACAGTAGAACAGTCAGCCTTTCCTCTCAGTAAGAGAGTGTCCCAAGTAGCTGTTTACCAACATGTACACAGAAGTAAGTGGATCACTGGAATACGAGATACAGGATGTGGCTGTCATGCTACACCATCAACACAAGACTAATGGAGGTATATAACAGGTAAATGCAAAGCTTTTGAATCTTAGAGGTTTGCCTTTAAATTACATGCAAAATTAAATTCAGTATGGTGGATTTTGTGTGAAAAAAAATCTGTTCTCTTTTAACTTCAGGAGAGTTGTTTAATTTGTTTCTACTGTCTCCAAATACAATTTGTTTTCAACATTTTATTTTATAGTATAGGAAAAAGTTTTTTTCTATGAACTTGTCTCTATTCAGCCAAGGAGAGAGTTGCCCCATTGAAAGCCAGAACAAGAAATAGCCCTGAAGAACACTGTTTGTGGTGGTGACTGTCATCAGAAAATATCTATGCCAGTTTTATTTGAAAGCCAGTCAAAACAGGTAAGGTATCAGCCATTTGAAGAAAAAATTCAGGAGACTGCAAAGACGCTTCTGTTTCATACCTGTGGCTCTGAGAGGTTTGGAGGGTCATGGCTATCACACAGCACAAACTCAAGGGAATCTTCAAATACTTCTCCTCCCAAATGATGATAATAAATTATTCCATTAAATAGATCCCTCTGAAGAAAACTGTTGACAGAATACCCTGTTGAATTGAAGAATACATCTTCCTTTGAACACTCCATGATTTTAATACTACATTAAAGTTATGCATTAGTTGTGCGAGTAACTGGGGAAGTATAATGTCTTCTTTTTCACCCTAACTGGAGCAAGTCATTTGAAATGTTGTCTCATTGTCTTCCACATTCTCTGAAGATCACCAGCTTTTTTTCTGAAAAGCTTAAAAATCATTCAAAAACTGAAGCAACACAGCAAACAGGCTGAAAGCCCTGTTCAGAAGTCAGAAGAGAATTTGCAGGACTGGCAGTCTCGGCAGTCTAGCACAGGAATTTCTGGGTTGTTACATGGAAGGAGGTCTTTCTCATCATTTAGCATAATTAACATAATGAATTAGGTCCAAATTTGTCACAGATCCTTGCATCTAAACTAACTCCTGACTAGTCCAATATTTTTTCCAGAGAAAAGTACTTTAAAAAAACAGACTCAGAATGGAAGAAGTACAGGATAAATTGTGTACACAGGTACAGTTATCCTAGAGCAGAGACCAACATTAATTAGTGATGGGGTTTTACAATATAATGAAAGAAGTCCAAATTTGCCATTATTTTCCTGAGCCAAAATAAGATATCTGACAATAACATAATGTATTTTTAAAAGGAGGGGACAGAGAAAAGTGTCCTTTTATGGATATGTTTCATTACCTATCAAGTTTGGTCCTGGTTTCTTCATGATTTCTCCAGCCTGTGATGGCTTGGTAATATTGAATAGTATGTAATCATCACTGGAATCCATGTCAGAAGCATGAAGCATGGAACCCTGAATCAGGATTGTCTGTCCCTCGTGAACCTCAATGACCACGTTGCTGATCAGAAATGGAGGGCTGTCATCTTTAGGGAGGATATTTATTGGAAACTTATGGCGAATACTGTGGTGACCGTCAAAAATTCTAAATACCACAAAGTCCTTTGTAGAATCACTGTCATCATGATGGTAGTGAACAACCCCCGCCTGAATGTCAGAGACTGTGAACATGAATCCTTTCCCTCCTGTCAAAACAGTGAAAGAAAACACATCAAAAATGTATGGTTCAGCCCAGAAAATAATCTTTCTGTTAACATTAAGATTATTGCGGGAGAGAAATGAGCAAATGAAAAAAAATCAAATGTAACTTTACCTACCAAAACCAAGTTTGTAGGACTTGGAATAGTTAATAAGAATGCAGAATTTGCAACTGTGTTAGCAGAGAAAATCCTCCAAATGTCATTAAAGTTAACTAGAGACATTAAAGATTTTTAACTGCAATAGCTTCCACTTCAATTTCAACCTCTACTTTCTTATCAGAACATTTTACATGCATTTCAAGCATCAAAGAAAATAGGCCTTATCATAAAAGCTCAAAATTTCATTGCAAGTAAAATATAATGACGTGGGAATTTTGGTGTGTTGAGGTTATTGTCTGTAATAAGGTAATTTTATACGTCAGCTTCACTAGAAGACAAATATTCAGACAAGGTACAGGATTCAAGAACAGCAAGCTGGCCCGAAAACATATGATATCCCCAGGGCCATCAAGAAAAAAAGGTAAGCATTCCTGTAAGGTTTTACACAAAAAAGGCAATTGCCAAAGTTTGTGGTGATGTTTTCCTTAGCACGTACCTATGCAGACAAATAAAAGACAATAAGGTGCAGTCCCTGGAGATGAAATATCCACCTCTGGCTGGTGCATGGTAGTCTGAGAAACCCTCAAACTCAGTATGCAAGGGCAGGAGTGCCACCAGGAGATGGGCCCTGGCTGGCTGCACAGCCCCCTAGCACTGTCTCTGGGGCTGAGCACACCCCACAGAATGCACAGTCCTGTCTGGAGCTTTGCAGGAGGATGATCTTTCAGACACTGGACTACTTGGCAGGAGTTTCCTGAATTTAAATTTATTTCTGAATAGTTTCTCTGTTTGCTATATTCGAAACGCTACCTTTCCTTTTCTTTAAATAGCTTTATGACTTTAGGTTATGCATTTTACATGAATACATTCAACTGTCAAAAAGCTCAGCATTGACAGTGGCAACGTGTTCCCACCCTGCCAAGAGCAGGGTGACTTTCAGTACATAACCTTTTTCCATGTGCACTGTGGCAACTCATGCACTGCAGAGCAAAACTGGTAATACAGATTATGCAGAAGGCTAATGAGTTAGAAGTCTAATTTAATTTCTACTTTTTGAAGTAAACCTTAAAGCTGCCAGTAACAACTGTATCCAAATGTTGTCTGCATTTGCCAACAAATCAAAATCACTTGGCATTCCTTAACATCTGCAAGTAAAAATATAAGAACTGAAAATTTATTGACTGTATTTCTCCTCATGCCTCTCAATGAAAGCATAGCTGATTTTTTTGAATTTCACTTTTGGAATGTAAAGGTACATTAAGAAAGTAAAGGTTTAAATACTGAATTTTTGAACGTTCTGGCTTTAATACCCACGCCTAGCAGTGCTGTAGCAGGAGGAGGTGGTCAGCAGGGGGAGCAGAGCTGTTGTTTATTCACAGAGGAGATTTTTCCTCTCTCTGGAGTTGCCATGACCTACCTCTCACTGACAGCTGCCCATGCTGTAAGCCATCAACTGTGACCAAGCGAACATTTTGGATGTCATCATTGTCTACAATTTGGAAGTGTTGCCATGTGATGGGTCGGGATTGCCCCTCTAGGAGGTTGAGGCCTGCAAAGAGCAGAGAGTTACATCACTGTCAGCATCTAATGCTTCTACAGGTGTTCCCAACCAGGAAAAAAACACCGAATATTTGATTCTATCTACATATCTGTGTGTGAAAGACATTGCAGTGGAAGTTTAGCTTGGATATTAGGAAAAGTTTCTTCACTGAAAGGGTGATTTAGCTTTGGAACAATATCTGCAGAGCAGTGGTGGAGTCAGCATCCCTGGAAGTGTTCAAAAAACAAGTAGACATTGCACTTCATGATATATTTAGTGGGCATGGTGGCATTCAGATGAAGGCTGGACTTGATAATTTTGGAGGTCTTTTTCAACCTTAATACTTCTATAATGTTATGATTCTAATGCCACCTAAAAGTGTGATAACAATACTTCTGACATACTTGAATTAGTTCACTGTCTTTAAGGAATCTTTTCCAGAGAAATAACCAGATATGATGTTGCAGAATGCAGCTTGTTTATGTTGCTTCGTATGCAGGCTGCACATTGTGCCCTGGGTGGGGGGAAATTTCTGGAGCCCCAGGCAAAGAACCATGAATGGACATGGACTCTTTGTCTGAAAAAAGGGCACAGAGTTTGGCTGGTCACCCAGAGACTGCAGGATCTGACGTGCAACAGTAACAAATATCACCATGAGAAAAAGTACACACAGGCTATGGGGGTATAAAAGTCAGGGATTCCTTTGTTCAGGGTCCCTCCCTGGAGACACCAAATTTGAGCTGTTTTTGTGTTGCTGCACCACAGTTAAATTACATAAAGGAAACAGAGATCTAGGATTCCGATATGGGAAATAACAGAAATTTGTCTGATGGTGTGTGTGTGGTGGGCGTAGGAAGTCAAGCGGGACATCCATCGGGTCACTGGAGCCACCTGCTGTGAAGGGGCCTCAGTCCCAGCAGTGACTCTTCTCCCAGAGTGGTGCAAGTGTGGCCCAACGAGAGGGGCATCTGAAAGGTCAGGCAGGAAAGTTTCCTTGACATCTGGTTTCCAGTTATCTGGTAATCTAATGAGGCACATCTCTGGACGTTTGCACCAGCAGGAGCATTGCACTTGAAATCTCACAATGTCTGAAACTGGGCCTTTAGCTTCTTCAGTGACTCTGCATTTAAAAATGTGTATTGATCTTCGTGACGGAAGACTGTTCCTTCGTTTTACTCAGACAGCCATTTCAGACAGGGGGGGTTTCTCTGGACGATGTTAGGTACCTTCTTCTCAGCTCCTTTCCTTTTCTACTGTAGGGAAATTGCACTTTCCCTGGTGTTAACTTCTAGGTGTGTTTGATCTTATACCTTTAAATTTCAATGCACTCTAGATGAGAGACGCTGTTCCCTTTCCAGTGCAGGCATTATAAATCTGTTTGAATTAGCCTTAACCTTGGAAGGTTTCCAGGCTTTAAAAGTCTGGTGGTATATCATGCCCTCTTTTCCTAGTTGTTCATCTCAGTACACTTCCAGCTTTAACAATACCAACAAGCCTTGGTCTTTCCTGCATGTTACATTACTATTCTTATGCCATCATATATTTGCCCTTAATATTTATATTTTTTTATGTACAGTTCATTCTACAAGAAAATGCTGTATAAATAAATCCTGTTTTTCTTGTAACTCCATTTTTTCTTTATTTTTCATTCCAATTAAGGCATTACATCCGTTTCAAGTTTTTGTAACATGTTCACTCCAAAATGGAGATAGGGGAAAAATAGATTTATGTTCCTTCTGTTTAATGATGCTTAGACACCAGGTGTAAATCTGAATTTTAGAGCTTCTTCAAATATGTGTGTCAAAATGTTATTAATTCTGAGGCAAAATAAACCAAGCAAAAGAGATCTCACCTGTATTCCATGAAACCCGAGGGGCATTTGTATCTGTTGTTCTGATAGAAAGATGCACAGTGATTGGTAAACTCCTTTCAAAGTAGAAGTCATGAACCTCAAACTCCACCTGTTGAGAAAACAGATAAACTGCTTATTGAAAACTGGAAACCAAATGTAATTCAAAAAACATGTAGGGCATTCTCTCCTGAGAGATCTTACAGGCTTCTAATAATATGTTAATAAACAAAACTTGATTTAGCTTCTAAAAAGAGCCATGGAAGTTCTGCACGAAACTGAATATCTGCCTTCTTCACTCTTTGTCATGAATTACGTAAAACTTAGTTTGTAGTACATGGAATTTTCATTTTTGTTTGGGGTGCAGTTAACTCAGCAATTAATATAGAGATTTTTTTAACTAGTAATGATACAAAGGGAGGAGACATTACCTGCTCTTTTAATAGGTGTAGGACCAAAACCAGATATTATAGAAAATATATGCACTAGTATAGAAAAAATAAAGTCTAAAAAAGAAAATTGAGCTCTTGAGTTGTCAAACTCCAGAACTGTCAAATTTTTGAACCTGGGCTCAAACAGTGCTGGAAGCAGAACAGAGGTGAGGTAGTTGAGGATCAGATGTTTTGGATGTTCCTGTGACAGCCAAGAAAAAAAATTGAAACATTCCTTGTCAGCATCAGATGCCATTTACTGTTACTGTTGCTCTGATATCCAGGCAACCCTTTCCTCAGCTTTCCTTGCTCTGATTTTCTGTTTCTTTGATTTTATTACTTTAGTACCAAACATTTTGCTTTGATTGGATAATTCATTAAGTATCTTATCAGACAGTTATTTCATAACTTACTCAAGAACCTGCAGACAGGAGCTTGATCTCATTCATCACATGCATCATGCTCTCTGTGTTAGTGACATGCATTTATTACTCCCAGCAGAAATCGTTGGGAGTCCCTTTTGTTATCCCTAAACTACCATTATCACAGCAGGTAGGCTGTGAGGCCAAATAGCAATCCTGACCTTTAACTGGTCCATCTTTCATGGCTTTAAATATGTCACCTCTGCACAGGTCACAGGGATCAGTAACATCATGCGGGGACAAAAGCTGTGTGGAAAATGCACCACTGATCTTTCCAAAGGCTCTTGAGTAGATCTACAAGTACTGTTATTTCATTATCCCTCTTATTTTAAAAAAATCCAGTTTAGATAGTTCTCAGTCAGAGGGATTAAAAAGTTTTCATTACAAAGAAATTCTTATGTAGAGAGCAATAAATATCTATTTTTTGTTAGTTAAGCTGACATGTCATAGGAGAATGTAGTAAAAGATTTTACCTCTGCTCCTGCATTGCATATAGCTTTAAAAACTTTTTTCCTGAAAAATACCATTACATGTGATTGCATTTATTGCCACCTTACTGAATCTTAAGGAGGTGAAAACCAGCAAATGTTCGCACTGTTATGAGTGAAAATACTGCACTGTTACCTTATAATTCCTCCTCTCTGTGTGGCTGTTATTTGGAGGCTGATAAGCAATAAGCATGTCATCGAGATCTTTCCATGTGAAGGAGCCGACAGGTTTTGTGTGGTCAGATAGGTGAGTGATAAAGCCCTGTGGAGGTGGCTTGGTAATGTTGAACACAAGCAGGGACTTTGGAGTTTCACTGTCTTCTGCATCAATGGTTGTGGTTGTAATAGGGGTTAAGATAAATTGATCTACTTCCAGGGTAAGCTTTGCCATTGGGGCGGCTTTGGGTATTTGGTTGGGAACAGCTCCTTTAATCTGAACAGGGAGCCAAGCATACTCAGTCTACAACAGGAAAATATGAGACAAATGAACAGGCAAAGTAAAGCAAAAATACGAATTCAACTTCCTTTAGCTTCACATAGCAAATTGGGATACATGTTAAATCAATAATTATTTTGAAAAAAAACCTTGAAATTTTTTAATTAGAAAATGCCTAAAGTAAATATTGAGACATCATTAATATGATTTTCAGGTTCACTAGTCTTATTTGTGTCATTAATTTGGGGCTGAAACCACTTACTTAATTTGATATGAGTTTAATAAATAACTTTATCTGACAGTAACTTGCGTAAACCATTAATTATTATTATCCGAATATGTTCACAGAACTCTTAACTTATTAATTACTGTATATGCTGAAGTCAGTGCAGATCATGCTGTATAAAAATTGTGGAATTATGCCAGAATTAATTTTCCTCTCAGGATAAACTACTTATGTCTGACAGCAATCTACCAGAGGTGTTTCTTTGTAGCCATAATGGTCTAATCATAGAGGCGTGGAGATGATGCTTTTCATTTGCTTAGCTGGCAAAGTTCTAAGAACTGAAAAATAGGATGCCCATTGCTCTTCAAATGTGGAAAGTATAAAAAAGAAAAAAAACAAACAAACAAACAAGAGCACAGGATGACAATCAGATATTATAAACTTGCATAAAAATCTACCTTGTGCGGAGTTTTGCTTCTCCTGTCTGAGAGATCCAGCCTCACAGGAATATAATCAGTGTCAGGTGAGGGTGGGTCAAGGTGTTGATACTGAATGCCCATCCTCAGAAATTCTTCACAGCTCATTTTTTTCTTGTTAGCGACCCTTAGTCCCAGTGTACAGCTCCCATTTCTGCACTGTTGTCCCAGGCTGTGCTCTGTAACCCAGTAACAGCAATAGTGAAACAGTTAGCGGAGCAGAAACCAGCATGGAGAACCTGCCCATGTAGCTAAAGTAACCATGAGAGAGAGAGACATTGTGATGAGTAGTAGGGCTCCTTTCCTGACTTAATTTATCCTACAGGACTTTGTTTTCAAATGGCATCTTCCAGCTCCATCCTCCCTTGGTGTCTTGGTTAGGTGCTCCAACAACTACCTCTGCTGTTTCTACTGAGTCTTGGCACTCACAAAGCTGTCACATGGGTCCACACGTCTAAGAGCCAGAAACAGAAACCAGTCAAGGAATTATTGACCCAGAGCTGTGATCTGCATTGTGCCTCACAAAAATTTCATGTCCCTTTCACACCCATGATAGCTCAAGCTGTTCATAAAACTTCACATGACCCACTCTTACACAGCACATCTGAGACAACCCACTGGTGCAGACTTGATCTGCTGGGTCTCTTTGAACATGCTAATACAAACAACTAAAGCACGTCATACTAGTGCCAGGGAAGAATGGCTGACCTTCACGCCACTGCTCTTGCTGCATTTTCCTGGTGACAAGCTGGCCATGAGCAGGCAGGTGAGTTTCTGAAGAGATTATGGAAATGGTGCAATCCAGGTTTATCTTCCTGTCATAATCAAAGGTGAGGACGTTCTTGTCAATCACCCTGGACAGACCGTGGTATTCAGGGACCTCCAAAGCATGGAAACGCATTTTTATGATGTTACAGTCTGGCTCGAGTAACTGCACATGGAGGGTGAATATTTCTACAAATGTTTCAGTTTCTGTAAACCTGCGAGTGACAGAAGAAAATTAGTTATGCTTCATCCCATCTTCTCTTGCTTTGTGATTTGGGTATTGTCCTCACCTTCTAAACTGAATTACTTGAACACCTTTCTCTCTTGTGTGCTCAAGCTTTGAATTGCCATAATCCAGACCCTGCTGCCCAAATCCCCATACTTGTAAGCAGGGTGCCTGTGTGAAGGAAGAGTTTACTTGCTGTGTATACGTGAGAATGTCTGTCCCTATCAGCAGGACAGCAGAGAATTGCAGTACTCTGAAAGTACAGTTGTCACTTCCCATAGCATAATGAAAAGTCACTATTTTTCTGTGATCAAGCAATAGATAATACACATTAGATGGGCATTATCTGCAATACATGGTGAGAAATATTTCTGTAGGCAGATGGTCACTTGTTAACTAATGATGCAGCTACTGGATCTAAGTAGTTACAACATGTACAGCAGAAAATGCTTGAACTGTAAAAAATTGACTGCTTGCTCTTCCTGAGGTCAGCTGTGCTCCTGACAACAGTAAAGTGTGATCTCCTGCTGCTCCTTACCTGTACAGCCTGAGCATGACCATGTCTTCATCTAAAATGGGACATCCATTGTGGGTATATTTGACTTCATTAGGAAGGAAGTGACAGTCAAAAACCTATGAAGGAGACAGAATAGACAGAATAGACACTGCCCAGGATGTTAACTTCACAGCTTCTATACCACTTCTCTCTGAGTACCTGGAATACATCAGACTGAGGAAACTTTTAGTATGTAGTTCATTTTTATGAATAGGTATTCCTCCTTTTCTGTGATCTCCCAGTGAGAGTCAGAACAACCAACCACTTAAACATGGGGCTGCTAACACTCTACAGTTAGAAGGGCAGGGGTCATATGTGATTGTTTCAGGCTGCCAAGTCCATCCCCAGTCCAACAAATAGTTTGACCTCATCTCCTTTACCACTGCAGCCTCTGGAGTTAAGGACACAGGTGTGTCCAGCAGTAGATACAACTGCAGTGGCGCTGAAAAGCCCACAGTTCCACCATTATAACGTGGGATTTATTGACTTTTAAAGTTGTTCATGGCAATAGCTTGATCGTATAGTAAATCTTGCTTTATGACAGCTACAAATGGATTATAAAAACATGACCCAATGAAATTTCTCTGTTAGAAACCTTGCTAACTCACATTTATTCCCTGTTTTTTTGTGATACTGACTTCATACCAGTAGCTCTTTTCTAGATCGGATGTCATCTCTGCACCATACCAAGATCCAGCCCCAAAATCAGTGTAATCCACTTCATAAAAGCAAGAAGATATCTATGTTGTCCCTACCAGATAATTCAAAATAGAATGATTCTTACAACACAGGATATAGGCAAAATTTGTGAGTCTGTCTGGCTACAGTTGAACCATCTAAGCCCAACACTTATTTCAGGCAGATTGATTTATTTATTGGTTGGTTGGCTTATGAAAGCAAGGCAATGAGGAAACATGCCTGACACAAAGAGAAAAAAGATTGCTTTACAGAACTATGACACACTCATTTTTTGGAAAAGGGATTTGGATTCTGGGGCATACAATTTTCTTGTACTCAAATACTGCAATTTGCAAGACTGGCAAATTATAATTCCCATGCAGTTTCTTTACAGAAACAGCTGAAAGCTCCTAGCATTGACAAGACTATGTCTGTGTAATCCTTTAGATAACAGGGAATCCCTACACAGTCCATGCAGGATGGAGGACACTCATGTTTTGTACCTATAGAGAGAAAAGGCATATTCTACCCAGCAAGAAACCAAAATCACTGCATTTCCTACACATTTTACTGTGAATCTTAATGTAGTTTTCATTGTATTTTTTAGGGGCAGTATTCACAAATCATTGTATGGACTTCCACAGACTAAACTGACATCTGTTCAACATTCATTAACAGACCTAAAAAGGCCATAACTAATATGATTAATATACTTATATGGCTGACTGACTAGCCACATATTTTTTCAAAAAAAAAGAAGAGGTAATTTCTTAATGACAGTACTTTTTCAACATATGACAAAAGAATCATGAAAATTAAGTGCCTTTCTTGAATTGCCTTTGTTTCCCCAAACACTTTGGAGGATGGTGAAATGCCTGAGGGCCTTTAGTGAGGTTCTAAAATGTTAACTAAAAGTGTAGCTCAGATGCTCTGACTTTTATTGTAAAAAATATGTAATAGTTTAATTCTAAATTAATTGTTATTGCAAAATTAACAGAAGCACCTCATGACCACTTTCTGGATTTATGCTAAAAGATATAAGAACTACTGAACTTCATTTCTTTCTAGCCATTACACAGTACAGAAGTTACATCTTTCTATAATGGAAGAACATTTAGAGTTTCTCAGCTTCCATTATTAGTGAAAGGGTACACTTCCACTGAAGTTATTCTCAGATGCTTAAGCAATGTGATAATTATTCTATGTTCTTAGCAACGTACTCTTAAAATGTATGGCTTGCTTTTAACTTTCATCAAGAAGTGCACTGTGCAAAGTCTTTCTTTTTTTTTTTTTGTGCTGTTTGTTTTTTTAAATAATGAGTTATTTGATTTTCAGACATGTATACATGGATTAACCTCTTGGAATAATCTGTAATAATCTGTGTTATGGAAAATATACTTGATTTTATTTGTTGGGACTGCTTAGAAAGGAAGGACAAGAACAATTTGTGGAAAACAAAATTACTCTCATATGATGAAGGTTTTGACTCAGTTGTGGCTGTTCTGTTGTGTATTATTTTCAAATGCCACAGAAATATGTGCTTTGCTTTTGTTTTTTCAAACAAAACCAACAAATATGTATTTTTCTTACTTAATGTCCTTTCTTTCTTAGTACAAATTAACACAAAGGAACATGATAGTTAACTAATCAATTGGGTAGTCTTACGTGATATTCTACAAAAACAGAACATAAAATTAGAAGTAAAGAACATGAAGAAGTACTTATGTGTGTGGTATGTTACCTGAAAGAAAAATAACAGTACAAAACCCACTGATATTGCTGTTTCAGAAGCTTAATGTTGTACACTGAAAGTAAGATCCCTCACTGACATAAATCAGTGTAGACCCCTCAAAGTCAATAGGATTTTGGTTACAGAGGGAGTTGTGGGGAACTATGTCAAAGGCTTTACAGAAGTCCAGATAAATGACAACTGTAGTCCTTCCCTTGCCCACTGATGTAATCACTCCATCACAGAAAGCCAGTGGGTTGGTCAGGCAGGATCTGCCCTTGGTGAGGCCTTGCTGGAGGTCTCAAATCACCTTGCTGTCCTCCATGTGCCTTAGAACAGCTTCTGTTCCAAGATCTTTCCAGGCACAGAGGGGAGGCTGACGAGTCAATAATTACCAGGAGAGATCCACCCTTTTTAAGGATGGGTACTGTATTTCCCTTTTTCCAGTCTGGAAACTGGGATTTCACCTGACTGCCACAAGTTTTCAAATATCATGAAATGTGAATTTGCAACTACATCAGCCAGTTCCCTCAGAACTCTGGGATGCATCCCACTGGGTCCAATCATACAAAAGAATTAATGTCTTTATTTTTAAGATATCATTAGTTCCACTTCTTAATTCATAACAAGGGGATGAAAAATTTAGAACCTTCCCACAAAGGTTTGTTAACACTGACTGACAGTCAGTTTATATGTGTATTGAGACACAATCTGCTTTGCAAAAAGAAACATCTGGTTTATGTTTCCTGATATGTTTTCTTTTTGTATGAACAGGCAACTCTAATTGTCTATAAATTCACTGGCTAAGACAAAGAAAATCTAAATCTTTTCCTAATTAATGTTGAGCTTTGTTTTTTTCCACTTCAACTGCTTTTCAATTACAATTTATAATTAAATTGTCATACATTCCTAGAACATTACTCACTTTAATGGCAGTAGACCAGATCATACCAGAGACATTTTCTGGCTGCAGAATTTCCTCTAGGAAGATCATGAGCAGCACAAGGAGATCTGGACTCTGGCCCTTTTTTTCAGGAATGGTGAAAACTCAGGCACCACAAGCAGGCACAGCCTCTCCCCAGCTTGGTGCCCTAGGGCCACCTGTCCAGCAGAGCTCTTCTCTCTCCATGAGTGCCTGCAGGTTCCACAAGCCACACTCTACTGCCTGGGCAGTACAGCCATGAAAGAACAGGTGCTTAGCAGAAGTGGGGCTGGGAGAGGGGAAGTCATTTGGAAAAAAACATCTAGTGAATGCACATCCACCGGGATCTCTTGGAAAGGGCCTCTAACTATGTGCTTGAAATGTACTGGGTTACACAGGACAAAATAGTTATTTCAAAATACCTGGTCCTACTGTAGACAGGGCTTGAGGCAGAAACTGAAAGCAAAATCCCTCCTCAGCCAGACAGATTGCCTACAGAAGAGGTTTGCCACAGGTTTCACGTGTAAGTCCCTCTTCTTCTCCTCTCCTTTAGATTGGATATTGTGAAAAATTTCTTTACCAGAAAGTTGGTCAGGCATTAAAACAGGTGCCCCAAGGAAGTGGTGGAATCACCATACCTGGAAATATTCAAAAATTTTATATATATAGGGCTTGAGGATATGATTTAGTAGCGGACCGGACAGTGCTGGGTTAGTGGTTGGATTCAATGTTCTTTGAGGACTTTCCAGCCTTAGTGATTCTGTGTTCATATGGATCAAGGACCAACCTATACAGGGGAAATAGAGGTGGGGTACTGTGGTCAGTGTCCCTGTGCTGGCAGAAAACAAGCCCTGGGGTAGCTTCAGCAGATGCACTACACTTCTTGGGGCCAGTCTCTAGGGAAAATCGCACATTGTCTGGTCCATCACCTCCTGTTTTCCCTGGCATGCCTCTGCTCCTTAGGAGTGCTAATTCAGCTGAAGTACTTGTCAGTGGTCTGCAAAAATAATAGGGATTTTTGAAATACCTAAATAGTTTTGAAAAATCTTTTGATACTGGTGCTCCTTCACCTGTCTTCACAGAAGCCACCAAAACGCCCAGAGAGTAGGTTTAAAATTATATTCATACACAAACACACAGAAGTGTGTGCTGTGGCATAAACCATAATTTTTCAAAAAGCCAAAACTTGCTTGGCTCTGGTTCATTAAAACCATTCTGTCTGTAGTATTACATCTGCATGACAACTACTTTCAACCCCTTCCTGCTGTAACTCAGGTGGGGCGATTTGTAAAGCAGATGAGTAGCAAAATGGTAATATGTGAAATATATTTCATTATTCCTACAAGCTTGACATTTGAACAGAAAACAGGGGAGTTATAATGTATTTGCCATCTGCTAACAATTTGGCTGTTGCAGAGCAGAACAAACAATGGTGTGCACAATGTGCTTATTGTATGTGGTTATTTTTTTCTTAATTGCTCCTTAAGTAGTGGCTCTGTGACTAAAATGCAAAATGCTGTAGTGGGCTATGCATTACCCAAGGGACACTGGTTACCCTCATGGGAGAAGAATAAGCGGTTGAGAGACTGGATGATATCTCCTAACTGGAAGTTTTGAAATACCCATTCTTCACTTGTGAGAGGACACCCTGGACCAGACTCACTTCTGTGCACTAGTGCTACTGAGCTCAGCTTTTGGATTTCACAGTTGCAGTTCTCTGCCAGCTGTCTATTTAAGCAAAAGGCTGAATCCCATAGACCATTCAGTTTCATGTCTTTTAGTCACTACCCAAAAGAAAAACAGAAATCAAGAAAGCAGCTCTTTTTAGTTTCTCCCAGACCTGCACACACCAACACTCAAAGCAGCGAAACAGAGCCCAAATACCTGTGGAGTTAGTTTTCCAACCCTCTGTGTTATTGGCTCATTAATCACAACTTCTACTTTGCAGACATCCTTCTCTCTGGGGATGGAAAACTTGAGGTCTTCTTCTGACAGGAAGACAGACTGTCCCTTCATCACTTTAATCCCAAGGTTCAAACTAATAAAGGAGGAGCACACAACTCTTAACATGACAGGCAGCAGTAGAAACAAACAGCTTTTCTCAACAGGCTTCATGTTATAAGGGGGTGCCAGCCTTTTTCACCAGTGAAAAAATTTCTTAACAAAAGGAGTCTTCTTTCTCCAGCAGCAGAGTTTCATCATATAATGAAGGCATTATTAGCCACAGGTATAAACATATGATATGTTTTCTATTAATAGGCCGTCTTTGACTAAAATTTATGCAAGACCCTTTCAAAATACCCTTAGGTTTTGATAAAATTCACTGCTCAAGCCTGACAAAATGATGAATGTGTTCTCAGAGTCCTTTCAGGGTTTGTTTAATCCTGAAAAAAATAAACAAAAAACAAAAAAAGAAAATTGCTATGAGGCATTGAGCACCTACAGGGATAAAAACAGAACAACAGACAGACACACAAAACCTTCCACCATTTCTGACAACTGCAGTTCATTTCAAGCAGCCGCTTGACTTCACCTTTGAATACCATTCGGTGCACACATGCTCAGAAAATTAGCTCTCTGCCAATGAGAGTTCTCCCTCAACGGATCAGCTCTCCATGTGAATTCCAGGCACCTTTATTCTGTATGCACATACAAACCCTTGCTGTGTAGGATCCTTTGTTACTGACCTTTTTAACTGCAGGACTGAGTACATATTAATAAAACAGTATGAGCTCCAAATAATGTGAAAGTTCAAAGGTGCTCATTCAGATTAAATATACTGGAAAGTGAGATGAAGGGAAGGTGACCTCCTGTTAAATCTCTTTTCTCTCTGCCATTGGAGGTGTGAGAAATGAAATCAACCTCTAGTTGAAAACACCTTTCTTGTGCCTCTCTGCTCTTCCTCTTACAGTAAGTAACTGTACCAGGACAGCAGCATAGAAACATGTGATATGGCATGACAAAGCTGTACTTTTTCTTAAAAAAGAAAAAATCTGGGAAAAATTCAATGACAATAAAGAAGAAGAGATAATACAGAAAAAAATTTCGCAAGTTTCTCAGGCACCTAGTTACAGTTCATCTTCATCTTCCATGTTTATAACCTCATAAGAAGAAAATTTTCCTTTGGGCATTAAACAAGCACTATTGAAATCCTTTTAAGAGCTTAATTTCTACAATCCTCCAAAGGAACTGAATCAACAGCCCAAAGACTAGGAAGTGATATTGATTTAATTAAATTTGAGAAGATCATATAAGACAGTAAAGTATCAACATCCTCTTAGTTTTTGTAAATTTGTAACATCCTGACTACTTATTTACCTCAACCTTATGACCAACAGTGAACTTTCCTGAAAGTGAATTAAAAAACAAATCCTTGAATCTCTTTATTTTCTTTGTTGATTTTAACAGGTAAGTGTTGCCTCCCCTGTTTCCAGCAGAATGACCTTCTGAACAGCCTATAATGGAACACACATATCCTCCCAGTTTTAAGTTTCACTGAAAACAACTGGCAGTTCAGAAATTTTGTCAAACTATTCACTTCCTAAATTTAAACAAGACAGATCCACTCACTTCATCACAGGTTTAAGGTTTAATACATTGAGAGTCACGTACATGTAAACTTAGACGTATGTTGACTATATAGTTTGGGACACAAATTATAAGTCTAGTTTTCTAAGTATTTATCTGAAAGTCTTTCCATTTTGGTTTCAAATGTTGAAGCCATACCTGTCTGAAGAAAATCTGAGAGAAAATGTAGAATTCTAGCCCATGGAAAAGACATGAAATCCATGGTTGAATATTCAGATAAGAAAAAAATTCAAAATTTTAGATTCAGACTAGGACCTGGCAAAGTGCTAAGAGGCAGTTAATGACTCTGACACACAGACCCCGTGGTTTGCATCTCATGACAGTGCCAGTAACTCTCGGCTCCATAATAGCAGGCTGAGGCACAGATTTATGATGCAAAATAGCTTTATTCACAGGCATTTTCTTACAGGGCACCCCATCAGAAATTATAAAATTAAAGCCTGGATAGTTTTGACTTTCTCCACTGGCACATGGATAGCTACCACAAACCATGTTATCTACAGTTGAGAGATAGCCTCATCACCAGTTTGGAAATGGCACTCATGCAGAGATGTCTGCATCTAGACTCTGCTGCAGCCCAGGTTAATCTGTTTTTTGGTGCCTGCCCCATAAACCCCAGCACTGAGTGCAGCTATAAACCTCAGGTGCTGGTAGAGGTTTCAATGCTGCCCTTTCTTACCCTGAATAAAACCAGAAAGTCTACAAGAACAGAAAGTCTACAAGAGGAATCTGGACCATTTTGATCAATTTCATGGTTGGTGTACGAGACATTCTCTAGTACAAATTTGGACCTGTTGTCCAAATGTCCTGTGTATTACAGTCTTGCTTTGACTGCTTTAACATCCAGACACAACTCATGTGTCGCTATTTATGATGTGTTCCAGCCACTGACCTCTACTTGGGTGCTGTGGGACTGTCTCCTTAGGCGGCCAGGTGAAGATCTTGGGAAGTATAACCTCACTTTCTCAATCACTTATCCAATCATAATAGAATGAAATGGCAAGGTATCCTTTCAGCATGGAATGACAATTAAAATGGGAAGGTTTTGGGGTGAGTGCCATGATACTAACATCCTCCCTTTTGGTAAATAAGGTCATTGCTTCAGTGAAGTCATATGTGTTCTACGTGGTACATATATGGCTAATTGACAGAGACAGTATGCTGCTCTTCAGCAGATATACAACTGCTGGTGATGCCACTGTCACATTTTGTGGCTGCTTTGAACTTCCTTACAATCTCCTGACTTCTCTGCCCTGAGTATCACAGCTGAAGCTGATTCACCCCTGCTAATCCTTGGCATGTCACCTGTGTGTCCAAAATGGACATACAATTAAGGCACTGTTTAATTCCAAATGCACCACGATATTTCAGATATACTTAGTGTCCTAGTGAAATAATGGTATTCATTAACAACACAGGAGAATCAGTGTTGCAAAGTCAAACTGCTTTCTCATCAACTTTCTAAGGGTCTGTCTATATGCCAGAACACCTGAAACAACTCCAGGTGCCCTGGGTGAATACAAGCCCACAGAAAGCTACCAGCTTTGGTTCCAGAAGTAAAACAGTCATGCCAGTTCAGGGATATATCACATACTAGCTGTTATCCCTCAGTGGGGATGGAGCACAAGATTTATGAGGAGAGGCAGACACAGCTGGATTTGTTCAGCCTGAAGAAGAGAGGCCTTATTGCTTATTTTTAGACTTCTAACAGAAGAGTGCCTGGAGCATAGGGGAGAGACATACAAACCCACTAAAACAGCAACAAGGGAAATTCACATTTGTTATTAGAAAAGAAGGAAAAAAGAAAGATACAGCAAACATAGGCAGTGGAACGGGTTTCATGGAGTCCTCTCAGATATATTTAACAAACTAATCAGGGCCTGAGTTGCTTGACGTAATTTTGAAGCCCGACTTGCCATAAAACAGGCTCTTCTTGGAGAAAGAGGTGGGAGCATTTACCTTCAGATGTCCTTATTGCCCTAAATCATGTGCTGACTCTAAGCTGAAATGACAGAGCCATCTGACTGCTAGCATCTAGGTTAATTACCTGGTGTAGTTTCGCAAAATACTGCATTATACCCTGCCAACTGCCCAGTAGTTCCCTGAGATCCAATATAAACCCATAAAAAAAGTGGTAACGAGTAAAGAGACCTCCTTTCCCATGTAGATTGGCCAAACTGACTCTGAGATTTGAAAGCCTGGAATATGAGTCCTGAAGATGTGCCCGAGGTATTGACCAAGGGACGCGTGGCAAGAGGAGCTCTAAGGATCTACTCATCTGCTGGCAGCTGCTGCCCACTTTGGGGAGAAGGCAGAGGGAGAAGGGGCCTCTGGAGGGGCAGTGGGTGTGACTCTATAGAGTTGACAGAGGGACATACCAGACTGGGGACAGCGTAGAGGAGGGTTTCTGTGAGCTTTAGATGTGGTTTGTAAAAAATTTCCTCCAAGTAACAGAACTAGTCTTCCCTCAGGGCTGCTGGTGCACATGTGAGAAATGATGCAATGGTTAATTACAAACATTAACAACTAGTGAGTCTGAGGAGAGCTAAATTGATGTAAGTAAAAGATTAATGCAAGTTGTTTAGATAGCTGTCTACCAACACAAAACAACTGACAACAAAACCTGAACCAACACCAATAAGTCTCAGCTTTAATACCTAAAACTTGATTAAAGAACCTGTAATCACTAGTGACCTTGAGCTAAGTCTCAATGACACCCAAAGCCTTCACTGGGATTTGGATGAGACTTCAAGAGTTTCTCTGTATGTGACAAAATCTCTGGTTGACTGGGACATTGCCCTAAACAGATGGATCTTTTGCAAAGCTGGAAGGGGATAATGGAGAATGATTGTTGTGTGTTGGAAGTTGGATTGGTTTGTTTTAATGAATACCAGGAAAAGTTTGCAAGAAACAGAAAGAGCATACAAATTTTTTTTGAGGATATGTTTAAAGAAAATAAGTAAGAGCCTTCCATGACTTCTAGGAAACAAGATTAATATTATTACAGCAATTAAAATCTAGCCCAGGGCTATGAAAGGATCATGAGCTATTAAATTAGGGGGTTGTCACTTCAGAATGTGCACTTAACACATGCACCCCTTGGATTGTTTGTTATTTAATGGTTTTACTCCATGCACTGCAAACAAAGATTACAGGTCACCAAAGAGCTATGTATTTGGCAAAGTATTTGCTGAGTTAAGGAATGGCAGATAACACCCTCTGTGCAGTTACACCTTGGACATACATCAACAGCAAAGATGCATTTTGCCTGAGGTAGCTGAGTTAGCTGAGATTATGACTAGTAGAATTCTCTAAGTAGCAAAAAGGTAACTTGCAAGATCCCCTTTTAACAACTGTTTGAAGACATAGTGTATAATTATCTGCAGAATGTGTTGGAATGTCTCAGCAAGACACAGTGACAGCAACTTATCTCTAAAAGGTGATGATTCCAGATAAATATATAGAAATCAGCAGGAAATGTAAAACCTTTGTAAGCACATATATGTTAAAGAACACACATTAACTTTTATGCATACATATTACTAATAAACATTTGCCTAATTCAGATGAACTGAGTCAGCTGTATGAACGTACATGAAAATGTAAAAATGTTGACAGATCCCTACTGCAAAATAAGTGTACAATTTTAAAACATGCATTTAAAAACAAGTCATCCCAGCTAAATGAAATATATCTTTCTTAAAGACTTACTAGTATCAAAAGTTTTTACCATATTCTTCAGTGCTTTTTATCACATTTCTTATAGTATGTCTCATTAATAAGACAATTCTAAGCAAAGAAATCTTATTTAGTTCTTCCAAGCTTTTATAAAAGCTAAAACCACTAAGCTTTATTAGATCTAATGGAAAAAAGCCAGCATAGTTGAGAAATCTATATCAACTTCAATATTAGGATAAAGTAACTTGTTTGGAATTCAAACTTCCAAGTTAACTTCTACTAAACCACTGGCATAAGCCAGTGCCTGCTTTCTTCGAAGTTAGAACTGAGCTTTCAAATCAATCTCGAGCTCAAAAATTACTGTCTGGCTGCTCTGTTGCAACATTCAGCAACAAACTGAACTCTGCAAGCTGTTAAGCACTGTTACGGCCACAAAGACAACAGCATTCACTGTGGACAACAAACTGGAATAAAATACTTACAGGTAGTAGTGTTTCTGCTGGAGGCGGAACATGAGATCATACTAGGAAAAGAGGAAAAATGTATGTCACTGACCCAGTAATTTCTGTTTTAAAAGGCTGGCAGAGAAAGAAATCCAATGAGTGAGCGACAGAGAGAAAGCAGAGAGGGGGAGGGGAGAGAGATAGATGAAATTCCAGTCTTTCTGGTCAGCTTGGCTGTAGTTTTCTCCGTACTGAAAATCCACAATAAACATTCCCTGCTTGCAAGACTGCTCCTGACTGCAGAGTCACAAACTACAAATACATTTGGGCTCCATACGACAGCAGCACTCAGAGATGCCTTGTAGTGTTTACACTTAGCAATGCTTCTCTGGCAGCCAGCCCCAGATCTTCTTTGCCTCTTCTGCTAGTTAAGTCTGTTGGGAATAAAAATTGAGCTGCTCTTATTAAGGTTTGCGCTCTTTTTTTTTTTTTTTTTTGTCCCACTTTTGCTAGTTTATTTCCTTCAAAACACACAACCCCCACCACAGTAGTATTCAAATTTTAATTTTCTTTTTTCACATTCAGAACAGCAAGAAAGACAATGAGTATAGAGAAAATCCTACCAATTATTAAATAGCTCATAGGATCCAATATATCTCTCCACCCTTCTGTCATAAAACTCAGATCAGATTTGACCAGCTGGTGAGAATCAAAGTAAAATTTGCTACCACCCAGTGGCTCATGGGTGCACCCTGAGGAGTAAACTTGACAGCCCAAATTTTCAGAGCACAGAGTCTGTATTGCAAAGCCATAATACAGGGACAGACCACCCTATGCCCATCTCAGCACAGGGGCCAAAAGAGTTTTTAAGCATAGGGAACAAAAAGGTTTTCAACCCAGCCACAGGACATTGTGACAAGGGCAAGAGGGACAGCATGGGGAAGAGCCACTGACTTCGAAGTTACATGTGTAAACAGTAGTCAAATCCAGCAGAACCACAATGCTGTAACATGCTGTGTCCCCTCGCCCTTCTTAGAACAAGCAAGCTGACTTTGACCCTAATATGGAAACAAAACCACGATATAAAAATGCAAAACTGAAGTCAGTAGGAAGAAAGAAAAGAACCAGCAGATGTTCCTGTGGCATGACTTATGTACAGATGAAGAAAACAGATGACTGTTAAAAATTAAAATGAACTCAAAGCTACACAATGGGTAATATGATACAATCTGGCCCATATTTCCCTAAGGAAAGAACACCATGTAACAAAATATTTCCTTGAGGTACATTACTAGTACCACTAGAGTGGTATATTGTCCTGATTTCAGACCACACATTTTATCAGGTTTCAGAAAAACTTGCAATAACTATTTGTCTCCTCTGAGTTATGTAGATGGTTCTGAGTTAGCCTGTGTGTTTGTGTTTTTGTTTGCTGAAACGTAGCTTCTAATTCACTGTGATGAATGGCTTGTCTGCCTTGTACAGTGGTCTGCTTAGGAGCTTCAGCATTACTGCCTTTACAGGCTGATTAAAGTAGTGGCAGCTTATTTAAAAGTCTGTGACACATTAATCAATAATATCATTGCAGAACCTGTCTTCAAACCGGTTTTATTACTGCAGCAATGAACTTAGCACCTCATTTCTTATTGTACTACTTAACTACAATTAATTTTTGCAATCTATCAAGGTCACATTACCTAAAGGATAGAGCAAAATTACCCAAGCTTTTCTTGATAAATGCCAGAGCACTGAAGAGAAGACAAACCTTGTGTACAGTACTCAGTCTTCACATTTCAATGCTTGCCCCCACAGGAAAGAGTGTAGTTCTGTTTCCCATATATGAAACGTAAGCACAGCATACATTTTTTATCAGTTCTTAGTAAAATCATGCAGTCCAGACTGTTGATATGAAGGTAGCAAATTCAAAGTTTTCTGAAAGCTTTTGTTAAGATATAGTCAAAATATTTCTTTACAGGTTTTTATTTGAAAAAAAAGATCATACTTGAGGCACAAAGCAGGCAAATACACACACAGACCCACAGACACCTCACACACAACCCCACCTCTTCTCTCTCATTTTGACTTACTTTGATAAGCAGTGGCCTGAACCCATGTTGTCTGTTATCTGCACATTCAGCCAACACTCCTGTAAGGAGGATGAGGTATTCAAAGTAACAAAAGACTTGTCCCTGTCCTAACCTGGATGCTGTACAAGAGAAAGATCTGCTGCATTGTGAGGGGAAAAAAGGTACAATTATTTTTCAGGTATTTACTGCATGACATAAATTTTCTTGTGTGAGCAACAATATCTGGTTGCAGCAGCCCACTCGTCAGCCCCTAACACAACACAAGAAGGACAGAGTGAAAGATCTTGTTTGAAAGGGTAAGTGTTCAATCTATCCCCTTCTTCTTTGTCTCCAGCCCTTATGTACTCTTTTCATAAAAATTCATTCTGGGAAGGCCATTGAGTGCACTTCCTAAATATGAAACTGCAAGATTAGCAACACAGGGTCTTACAGTGAACACTAAAGTAAGGTAGATTTGGGGACAGAGAGCTAACCCTGCAAGTGGCTCTCAATCTGCTCAGCTTACCTGGGGACTCAAAAGTGGTTCCCAAGATCAAATTAAAAAAAAAGACAATAATCTTGCCATCAAAGAAACCCAGCACACTTTCCATAGAAGAAACAAGGATAACCTGGGACTACTGCCTGCTTGTGGCTGGAGTCACCAGCTGTGTTTCTTTGCACAGTTGCACATTGCCACCACAATTAGGAGTGTTACACTGCTGCACCAGACTGTCATCTTCATCCACAATAACCCAGGGTTCACAAACACAAAGCTAGTAATGAAATTCACAGCCAAACAGACTGCTGGTTATTTTCCCTCTTTTATCCAAAAGAATTTTCTGCAGCACTACCGAGGAAGCACTATTGAAGATATTCCTTGGAGTTTTCTCCTAGGAGTTGAGGATTTGTTGGTTATCAGGTACAGCCAAAAAGAAAGATGCTCAGTTTTTCCAGTACGATGCAATTAATGTATATAATGCAAGAAAGGAGATGGTCCTTGCTGCAGGGAGTACACCCATTTCCTCCTCCAGTTCAGAGGCACTGAAAAGCTTCATCCAAGACCAAGACACCAGAAAGAGCTTCACAGCTTGGTCAAACCCTCACTCACCCACAGTCACCAAGAGGCAGTGATGCTCTGGAAAAGTCGCTGCAGTAGAGAACTGAATAGGGAGATGCCTACACAGAAACATTCCAACCTGCAGACTCTGTACCTCATGTCCTGTATGTCATCATAGTTCAGAACATAGTCCTGGGTAGCTTTGGTGACTTTGATAAAGAGCCCAGTGGTTTGGGGCCCAGCCATCAGGAGATCTGGATTCAGATGACAACT
Organism: Rhipidura dahli; assembly: GCA_013399225.1. Lineage (NCBI taxonomy): Eukaryota > Metazoa > Chordata > Aves > Passeriformes > Rhipiduridae > Rhipidura > Rhipidura dahli. Next base: position 93,706 of record VXAC01002174.1, read on the forward strand.
GCACTCATAAAAGCATGGATATGCACAAATCAGCCTTTGAGATCTGGTAGTACAGCTGCACAAGGGAAGAGCCTCAGTTCTGGCTGTGTTCCACACTCTGTGCTTGTCCTTGGGAAAGAAAAAGACTGGAAATTATATTTGGTCATTGCTACTGAGTTTTGTGTGACATAAGTTTAACTCTTCTTGTAATCAACAACAGGAACATCAAGTGACATTCCAAATGTGGCAGAGATTTCTGTGTTAATGGGTTCAAATTGATAAAGCATTAATTACACTGTTGAGTTTCTCTCCTCATAAGTATCCAAAATCATTCTTTTCAAAAGACATTGGGAATTGTGATTGCTTATTAGGTGTTCAGATACAATAAGAAAGAATATGAGGAATGAAAATCCAGGGCATGACGCTTCCTTAGTCAGTATTTTTTGTCCTTTTTTAAGTTTTCTTTATTTTTAGTAACTGCATCTCTATGTATGTTCTATGTGTTTGTGGAAAAGAGATATCTGATATTCCAGCTAAAGTCTAACAAAGTATTGTGTCAGAGGTGATACTCTTAATTTAGCCTCATGTAATGTCAAGAAATGAGTCTCAAAATAATCCATTTCATGTTTGGATACACCTCCAGGGAGTAAAGCCATGTATTGCAACACAACAAACATTAGCATTCTAAACTTAATTAATCTCATACAACTTTTAAATAAAATATTTTAATGCATCAATGTCTTACATGGTGCACAGCTGTCAGAAGATCAAATGCACTGTGTCATTGCCAGCTGCTTCACTGGCAAATACATGCAGAGATTCTGTAATGGTAAAGTTCTTCACCAAAGACAAATTATTCAAGTTTTTGACTGCAGAAGGGTCATTAGACATAGAAAATGGCATTCTGGAAAATACAACAAGGCAGCACAAAAATATTTGATTTCTGTCAAGCAGATAAAAAGATCAGAATGTTGCCTGAATGTTTGAGACAAATCTGAGTGGCATCTCCAGTAAAATTAGAAGCTCCTTTGAGAAATCCATAATTAGTGCTATTATCTCTAATTATAAAGACTTTGATATTTTCCCAGAAGTTTTTGTATTGTGGGCTAGACCCTCAGATGTTGCAGAGAAACAGTGAATGGACATCTCCAAAGACTTTGGCATCTTGGCAACCCCTGCAGTCCTTTGCCTAAATATATCTAGAGCATGTCACCACTAGTAAGGTTTCTCCAAATTATACATCCTTAAGGATTATCATACTTGCTGTAAACATAAAAACACCTCTTCATAGCCATGGTGATCTTTTCAGAGAAATGAGAGGGACTAGGCACAGCTGGATACAAAGCAGCAAAGTCTTCCCTCCAGGCCCTCCAGGGCAGCCACACTGAGGAATGCATGGACACTGGAGTTGTGGATTATGTGACTGGAGAGGCTTGTCCCTCCCTGGACCAGAATAGCAGAGACACGTAAAGATTTGGTAGGAAGAGAAACTCAGCTGCCACCATTCTGCAGAACACTTTCTGCATGCAGCATTAAAAGACATGTTTGTGTGTGTAAAGCTTCATCACAGAATTTCAATTCTAGAAATTGTGAGTATTTATACTTGTGCTGTCAGCACCTATAAAGGTATGGATTCTTTGTCTTCAAAGCTGCTGCTATACCCTTCTCATCTGCAGTAAAAAGATAAAGGTTAGGCTTTTCAAATCTTCAGGTAGCATGGGTGGCAGCAGCTAAGACAGCCACAAGCATTTCTATCTTTTGAGGGTGCCTAGCATCTGGTGTGTCACATAGGAGTCACACATGAGGCCAGGATGAATCCTTTTCTACCCCTTCCTGGTCACAGAGATCCTAGACAGGTAGAGTGCCACAAAAATCATCAATTTGGCACCATTGGAGAGCAGTACTTAATGGAGACCTTGGAGGAATGGCAATGTCCCTATAATAGAGGAAATAATTCTATTTCTGCTTGCAATGAGCTGGCCTGTTCTTTAATGCTAACAAAGATAGAAGAAGCAATTTTTCCCACATCAAGAAGCATAGGAGAGAAAGGGTAAACACAATGTTTTCAAAATGTAGGCTAAAAAAAGGCTAAAAATAATCCCAAAAAACATGAAGGATTGTCTCATGCTGGCAGTCTGCCCACTTCTTGCAGTAGTGCTTACAACTGGGCTTCAAAATACATTTTCAAAATGCCCATGTTTTCCCTCTCTTTCTTAAGAGTCTGTTGTCCCATGTCCAATCATTCCACCAAAACCCACACATCACGTGTCCTCATTAATTCAAAGGGGGAATTGTTCTCATAATTAAACTTCTATCCAATTTACTTCAAACTGGAAGACTTTTAGGAATATTACCTTATTGCCATTAAAGTAATTTGCACTCAGGAAAGGTTCTTTAGTTGTTTTAATTGAGATCAATCAAAGCGAATTTAATGTGACTCTGGAGATTTTTATCCAAAGTCTTTGAAAACTAAGCCTTTTGTGGGGCAGGGCCTTTATTTTGGCTGTAGACCACATATGGATTTAGACCACAGCTGGTACAAATAGATTTTCATTTCAGTTAATGCTTCTAACATTTCACTGACTTTCCTTATTTAGGAAATCAGTGCCACTGATTATGAAAGATCTGCAAAAAGAGTTTTCCAAACAATGTCATAGATTTTATTTTTGTATTCTACAAAAAGAAGAGTGTAAGTTCTGCAAAGGCAGAATACTTCTCAGAAGCATAGTATGGTAGCATTAACACATAGCAGATACAGCTTCTGACCTTAAACTCCAGAAAACCCATACCTTTTAGAATATTGAAATCATCCTATGCTTATCCTTGCACATGCTACACAGAACATCCAGACTGAAAGCCAGGAATGCTAATCTTCATAAAGAACTTCCCTTGCCTCTGACATCTACATTTTTAACTACAGCAGGGCTTTAACTAAGTGTGATGACATATTCCTGAAACCATTGCAATCCCTAACTGTTCAGAAGGCATGCAAAAACCTTTAAGCACAGAATAGTGCTTTAATCTGCTATAATCCTCTGAAAAGATTACTTCTGAAGAATTTTTGTATCTTGACATTCAGCTAAGGTATTATTAAGATGAGAGGTTAATTAAAGAAAATTGAAGGAGCCTTCTGAGATAGAAGAAGAAAAGGAGCCCCACTTATTTTCACCTGCTGAGGACAGTTTAGAGAATTCTAGGAAGATGTTTTATTTTAATTCTAACAGCACCAGATCTGACTCTTGCTTGTAGTGAATGAAACACAGCATGTGGAAAAGTGCAGACTTCTCCAGAAAATCCCCAGTGTGCACGTGGGTATTCATGTCATCTCTCTGCTATCAAGGCCCAGCTGAGGCACAAGCAGTACTCACTGTTTCCTGGGCAGATACAGGCCTAAGGAAGGTAGGACAGAATGGGCAATGTGAGAGGTTTGAGACATAAAACCAAAAAGGAAAGAAGATGAGGGCAGAATGAAGACTGCCTTGGAAAAGAGAGCCTGAACCCCAGACACCAGCTATGGCCAACAACTTCATCTCCCACAGCCCAAGGCACATCTTTGTTTCAACATTCTCACCGAACAGCATATAAGTGTTAAGACATGATCTGTTGAGACCAAAAAAGTGCTTCCCCAGCCTGATACAGATGTACAAACAGATACAAATCAGCAAGAATTTTATAGGAAATTATGCAAGTAATGCAATTAAGTCTGGTCATTGCAAGCAAGGAATAATATTGTATCTTTTCAAGAACCACAGTTAGGACTACAGTAGATGTTACAAAGAGAAGGAGAAAATTCTTAAGCTAGAATCTCTAAAAGTCTGAGAAAGAATCTTGAATAAGTGTTTTGAGTTGTGTTAACTTCATGATCTTCCATATCTGAAAAGGGAAATGGCAAAAGATACATCACAAAACACCTGAACATGCCATGAAGAACAGAGGCTTTTCTAAAAATTCAGCACATAGTCACTGTACTTGGTAGATCCTCCATTTTTTAAAAAAAGGCAATTCTTCCTTCTCTTGCTCTTTCACTTATTTTTTGCAGTCTTTGTTTTTCTAAGACTTTAAAGGACAAGATATATCTCTATTTCAGTTTCACTAGGAAGTGCCTAGTATTTATTCACAGTTTCCGTTTCTTACTTGAGCCATTCCTGAATTTTTGCTTCATAAATTGGTAAACTGTTATCTCGATTTTCTAAACCTCTGCTCTTTACTAAAATTTAGATGCCTGGATGCCTTATCCCTGAATTGGTTCAACATCTACAGCTGATTCAGTTTTCTTTTTTAGTTCTTCTATATCAAAATTACTGGAGTCAGAAGGAGTCAGAAGTCATTCAGTATCCTCCCTGCACTGACCACAGGATAAGCCCAGTAAACAAAAAAAAAACCCAAAAAGCTAAAGGAAGTAAATCTACTTCATTTAAAACCTCTTTCCAACTGAAGTTCTTTACAGAGTAACAGTGAATGATAATGTGAGGTGGCTATACTCTTGGCAGTTTGTCCAAAAAGAATTTTAAATTAGCCAGACTAGGTCTGACTGAAAAAGCACAAAGTCTCTTGTAGTGTACTGTCCAGAGAAAAGGATGCTTGCAGAAAGAGCTGGGATGCTGTGGAAGAACAGAAATATGAATGAGGGACAAAGAAAATTGTTCCATTTTCTGACTTTGCATGCTAAAGGTACCCAAGGTTAAATCCAAACTGTGACAACACTGAATCGTGTAAATTGAACCAGCTGCAGTATTTTCAGGCCGCCAACAAACCTCGTGGAATCATAGAATGACAAAATGTTCTGTCAGATGTTAAAGATCATCTGTCCTAACACCCCTGCAATGGACAGCAGTGTCTTTTACAAGATCAGGTTGTTCCAAGTCCCATAAACTCTCATTTCATAGAATGGGTTGGGGCACATCACAAGTGCTGTTACACTGAAATATAGAATTACTTTATTAGTACAGACAGACAGATGAGAAAGCCAAAGAGAGCCTGGGCAGAGTGATCAGATACTTACTCAGCCTGAACAGCATTGCAGTGTTCAGGGCTTCAACAATGAAAATAAGGGATGTACGCACCTAAATTTGGATTGTGCCTCTCAGTCACTCTCAGCTTTGGAAAATGACATTCTCCAGACTGAATTCAGTGTCACACTGGATAATCTCAAAAATTTAATCTACCTTAAGTTCAAGATCGCTAGATTCTTTGGAGATATGTGTGACTGCATGTCCAAAGGAAACTTATCCTGTGGGATATCACCATGCTGAGCAAACACTGCCTGGCTGATACGGAAGGGGTTCCCTTGACACCTGCTGATGGGTAGCCATGTCAACATGGAGCTTTGTCCTGGGGGATATAGCAGTCGTGAGTCATGGCTCTACACTAACACTCAGGAGAGCTACAGGGGCATCTGACCCCAGTTCCAGCAGATTGTGACTGCCTTTGTGCAGACCTCACTGGCCCTGAAGCAGGGTCAGCAGAGGACGCGGCCTCAGAACTCCTCAGCAACCAGCACAAAAACTGAGATAGACACCAGGCTATTTGCAGCCACCAGCTGAAACAGCTGAGAGTTTAGAACTGTAAAATGACATTAATTCAGCTTTTATTCAAAGAAGGTATCTCTACTTGAAGACAACATACTAGATCCTAAATTGACAGACAGCCTTTTGGATCAATCGCACTTCTTTAAATTTTACGTATAAAAGTCCAGTGGAAGGTGGGATTTATGGGGGGTCTTTCCTGTCCAGGGGTGGCGGGATGGGATGGAGGCAGGGGCCTTGGAGCCCTGGGCCCCACTGGGCCCTGTCGGGCTGGGCCAGACAGCCCTGTCCCACTGTCCTCCCTTTCCCAAGCCACAGCACGGACCCTGGGGCGCTGGGAGGGAGAACTCTCAGGCTCTCCGCCACGGTTTCTCTGGGACTGGGTCTATCCTACACGGGACCAGCAGGAGACTGGCGGAGGAGCCTGCTGCCTCCAGCTGCCCAGCACACTCTCCATGATGAACTGAAGAAGACAGTCCTGTAACCAGCGGCGGAGCAGGACAGTAACACCTCTCACTATGGTGATTCCAGAGCCAGAGAGACAAAGAGAAAACCTCGTCGCGTGAGACGAAGCCAAGATGGCCACGGGAGGAACAAGGCTGGTGCTGCGTCGTTCTCGCGCACAGCTTGAAAGACTTCTTGCTTTGCTGTGGTATGAATATTGTAATATCACAGACTGTTTGTCTCTTTAATCCATTTAAAGTGCACGGGGGATGAACAATTTGATGTGTGGCTTGCAAAGGTTGTGAAGAAATGCCCATGCCAGGCTATATCTGAAAAAAGCAATAGAGGCTTTTAAAACCTCTGGTGGTGAAGAAAAACCTTGGTGTTCAGGCCACAATTACTCATCCTTGAAAGAGTAATAACCCCATGTGCTGGCCCATGTTCTACAGTTGAAGGAACTGTGAAAGGGTTTATAGAAATAAAGAGATTTTGCACCACAGCAGGTTGTATTGCTGAAGATGGTGGCAGTTTGAAAAACCACATAAAGCAGGAGGAAAAACCTTTTTCCTTTTCGAGAACTGCAACATTGATTGAGAGAGGAGAAGAATGGGGGAGGGGAAAAGGGTTCTAAATGTTTGTTCTGATTGTTGTTTTCTGTTTTTCTTTTAGGTCTGTTAATAAACTTCTTTATATTCTTCTAGTTTTATGCCTGCTTTGCTGCTTCTTATTCTTATCTCACAGAAAGGAAATCAGGGAGTAATGCATAATTTGACCTAAAACCACTACATATTAAAACAGGGTTTTGATCTGACTTTGATTTAACCACTACCAAAAAAAAAAAAAAAAGTTGTAAACTTGGTTAATTTTCCAGAAGGATTTGCTCTTTAACCAGCCAAACCAAATACAATGCCCAGTGAGGTGGAAGCTCTCCAAAACTGAATTTTTTATAGCTTTTGAGGAGAGATAATCCTTTCCTCTGCAGACATAAGAACTGACAGAATGTACTTCCTAGCCATTTAGTCCATCACTACCTGCAGCAACGTTACTGAATATTTAAGGAGACTTCAAAAGACATTTCTTAAAGTCACAAATGTATAGACTGCACTTAAAATTATCTGGGAAGAGCACTTATTTAAATGTGGATCATAGGGTCACCAATAAAAAGTGTATCAAACTCCTCTTCACTAATGTTCAAAATTTGAACCAGGATTAGCCAAAAGACTCACCAGTGGCATTTACTTAACTATTCAGTCTTGCAGCAAATAGCTTTATTAAAACAAAACAATGCAGACATCAACAAAAATCCTATTAAGACCCTAGCCAAAAACTGTATCTTGATGCTTTTAAGTCACATACTCAGGTCACAGCTGTGATCACAGGTAAGAGCTCTTTGATACTGCTTGTATAATTCTCTTCAGGGAAAGGCCAGATTGCTGGAGCAGCACTCCACTCAGAAAAGCCAGCATCAGATGGACCTACTTTTCCCACACATGCTTTCCACATTGGCTCCAGGCCAAAGAGGGAATTTCCAGGCCTCAGCTTGTGTTCACCGGGTTGGGCACAGAGAGAACTGGAGCCCAGTGATAAATACAGATATGGTGTCAGCTGGGTGGGCCCTGGGGGAGCTCAAGGCAGAGGAGAAGGATGCTAGCATAAATCCCATCCATAGCAGATCAAGGTCCTGTAAGTGAATGCAAACAGCATTCCTTCCTCAGGCACAACCTGGGCTGGTCTGTGTCCCCAGTATGATAGGAAACCAGTCTCCTGTGGGTGGGTCTAACTGGGGTGAGAGTGGATTTTGAGGAAACAGCTAATCATGTTTCTTTCATTTCACGAAGCCTATTCCCTCCATTAACACGGCTGCTGTAGGACTTTTACAGAAAATTGAGGTGTCAGCAAAACCTCATCCTTCAAACTCTTGGCTCAGATGCACAAGCCATCACATGATGTTTTGCTTGTGGCCAAAGAAGGCAATGGCTTACATATGCTGTTAACTGGCTTGTGCTCTGGGCTGAAAAAAAGTGTAAAACAGCATGGTATTTAGAACCAGCAACCAAAACTACTGGATGGAAAAGAGCGTCATTAGTACAACTGAGGGATACAATAATAAACTGGTAGTTATTTTACATCAGCAAATTTTGGAGGGTATCCATATTTTTAACAAGAATTCATTCTTTACATCCTTGATCTCTCTCTACTGCAACTTCCTAATATAGTTGACTTCCTCCCCAAAGAGGGACTTGCAGAAGCAGAGAATTGCTTAGTCAAGCTTTTCTGGCCTTCAGGAAAGTATAGCCAATTGCTTATTTGCACAGCCTCTGAAATTAAAGGGCAAGTTCTTAACCAGACCTCAGCATTTAATGTAAACTATATGTCAACTTCAGTATTAATAGTAAGCTAAAGCTGGCCAGCAGATACCTCCTCACTTCCCCTACATGTCTTTCCCTTTTTCCTGCCTTTCCCTTTTTTCATCAGTACTATGCAGGATACTGACCAACTGGCAAACAAATTGTCTGTCCGAGATAAAACTTTATTTGTCTCTAACACTGTGCCTTTATTCCTAAAGGTGACCTTAACTGGAATGTTATAAACAGGGGTGCAGAAAAGCTGCAAAACCACTGAGTTCTAGCCAGATTTGAGATGGAAGATCATCTCCACTGAAATCAGTAAAACCTTTGACAATCGTGATTTTTACCTTTAGGACCAGGCTTTACTCCTTAGGATCCACAGATTTTGATTCAACATAGAGAAGACAATCATACAAATAGATGAGAGACTTTTTAACCTTAACCAATATTTTTAAGTCTCTATATAAAGTAACTGTCTCAGCCAAAACACATTTTAGACCTCTATTTCTGAAATATTGGAGTAGCCCAAACATGTTGTTACAACAAAAGAATGTTATTGTGTTTCAAACTGAAAAGAGAAGGGGAAGGTCTTGAAGTTATAATTAAAAAAAGAAAAATCTTAATCCTAATTGATAACCTGCCTCTTCTGCATTAATGTGTTCAGCTTGTGCTTTCTCATTTCCAGTCTTCTTTCAAGTCATAGATGTAACCCTCTGTAGCCTCATTCCTCCCAATTCTGAACCTGTGCCCTGACAATTTTTAGCACCTTCATCTTTGCAGGAGCCTGTCACAGTGAATCCCCTCGGCTGTGCCAGTACCAGAAGGATCATGAAATTCCCATGTGTATGGCAATTCCCAGCCCTGTTTGGATGTCCCCCTTGCAATATTCTGATTTGCAGATGTGCTGGGCATCTGGCATCCTCTCCTTGCTGGTGCCAGGTGTTAAGGATTTCAGGTGACAACATCACACCATCAGAAGCCTGACACTAAGAACAGATGCAGCATTTTTAACAGTCTATTAATTTCAAACCACATTCTACCAATGTGCTTCACAACTAGAAAACTTCCATTACCTTTATTTTAAACACTAGTCAAAGAGCTTCTTATCCTGCAGGCCAAGTGTCCAGCCTGTAATCCTGCACTGAATTATTATTGTCTAGGTGGATCTTTGCACTCTCATGGAGCATCACTGAAATAAATCTTGTTCTCCCCATTCAGAGCTTATCAGGGAATCCAAACTTCATCATTTATCATCAATTCAGTAGAAGTACTTTTAGCAAGCAAAGCAGAAATCCTGCCAGTGCCAAAACCCCTGCCGAATGGATTGTTGATTGCATTTAAAAATTGGATGCAACCACACAGCACTGTCAAACAGAAATGCACGCTCTTGTTCTCACAGTGTGTTGAAAAATCCCCTCCATCTTCCCTGGCGTTCAGCCAGGTCCCAGCAATGTAGCAGTGTATTCAGTGCTCTCTCATTTTGCTAGGCTGGGTTCAGGCAGGCAAGAACATGAAACCCTTTCTGAGTCTGTTTTACAACAGATGGTTACAATCTGCTTTTCCCAGTAAGCACAAATGAAGAATGATGTTTAAATTCTTAGCATCCTCTAGATAACATCTCATGTAAACAGAAGTAAATTGCATATAAGAAATGTCTTTAAATGTATTTAAAGGGACTACCTCTATTTCAGCATTCCTCTCTGAAACCAAGACCATGACTTCTTGAATATCCACAGTCCAAGGGGCCCCACATTTGTGTTCTGCTGAATTAACCAAACCACTTCCTGCTAAGAACACTGCCAAATACCAGAGACAACAGGATATGGAGCAAGTATATCACCCTTCATTAACAAAGTAATTGCCAGAGTTACTATTCATACTGACTTTTCACAATATCTTTTGATTCTGTAATGAGAGCAATCTCTCTTCACTACCTACACCAAACATTCTTAAAATAGGAAGCCTGTGTTACGTCCATATGACTAATTAGCACACCACTCTCAGCCTTGCTAAAATAGGATACTAATACAATGAAAAGCATATTTCTGAAAGGTGGGAGGCGGGAGCAGCTGGACAGGAATGTTCCTGAAAATAACAAACTGTTAATGATGGCAAGAGTCAACATAGCTGACACCTGTTACATCATTTACAGTTTAACAGCAAAAGAAACTGTTTGTTTAGGAAATTAAACATAACACTACCACAGCAAATAAACACAGTTCTTTGCTAATGCTGCTTTATAACGTGTTACTGGTTACATGGCTGGAGCCTTTGCTTACTTTGGAAGAAATTTGCTCCTTCCCCATGAGAAAAGTGTTTCCCATAATTTTTGCCATGAGCAGAGGGAGCTCAGGGGTCAGGGGCCCATCCAGAATATTTTTGTAGGAAAAGCCAGATAGTATTTTGTCTGCTAGCTTACAACCTTATTTTCCTTTTCTCTTTATTCTCATCCTTTCACTCCAATTACCTTCAGGGGAATGTGGAAAAAAAAAATTTGAAGTTCAAATTTTTGGATATCCTTCAACTAATACTGCAAAGATGCAAGTGTACGAGAGAGAGAGAAATAAGTCTATTGGAGCAGAAATTTATACTTTGGTCAGAAAATCTTGACTCTTCAAATTGCTGTAAGGTATATAGGAAACTCTCTACAGTCAAGAAATTGAAAAGCCAGGGAAAAGATATGGTAAAAAGAGACTGGGGAACTTCAGATGTTGGTGGTTTTTAAGCTTTTGTTAACAGCTTTTTATCCTGATTTTAATAGTGGTGTGACTAATACTTTGAAATGTCTTCTTGTCAGTCAAAGAACACATGCTGACAACATATATGTGAGCCTTCTTCTGTATCAGGAGATCCTTCACCTGAACCAGCACTGAGCAGAGCAACTATTTCTGATGCTTATTAGGAAAGGAAACAAGCAAAGAAATTCTTCTTAAAATCAGAGAAGTAGGTTGAGTAGAAAAGGTCAGCTCTTTCTAACAGCCAGGAAAGTGAAATGAGTAGATTTAAAAGGTCTTTTATGGATTATATTTCAGTCCATCACAAAATAATATAATGATTGCAGTATCAAATATTTTGTTTCCTGTTCAAAACAATTAAATATCTACTAGTCAGATTTCACTGCATATACCATTTAAGTGCATTTTGGTTTTTTGTTGTTTAAACACAAAAAGATTCACTTTACTGTGAGATACTTGTTTTGGGGCAAGAAGAATGTAGGTTGATAAAGCGACATGATGATAACATGGCATGATGGAGTAAACATATCTGTTGTTCTTTGTGTTCCTGAACACTGGATGGATTTCTTCTCCCATGGAATAGGAAGAGTGGTCCTGTTAATTCAACACAGGGTATCCTCTTGAAAAAGAAACCAAAACACTTGCTAATAAGATATCCAGTTTAAGTGTTGTACCTGTATGGTACATGTGTTTCTTTTTTCAAAATCATTAGTAGGCTGAAGGAATCACCATATTCACTTCATTATTTCTATAGTAGCCCTGGGAGTTTGATCAAAATAAGCAGGCGGACAAACCTAAATGTAGGCAGAAAAACAGTTGTATTTCTCTTCCAGCAATGCTACTAATTCTTTCATCTTGATTCGCTTTCCTGTGACTGGAACTTTTAATTGCTGTTGAAGAAAGAGTCCTCCCATTTTTTCAAATCATGCCCGGTTTGTGTGATGGATGTAGCTAGCTCTCCCTGGGACTGAGGTCTGTCTTTCAGGACATTGTACTGCTTGCAGTATCCACATCTACTGAAATGGCTTCCTAGACAGTCTTAGAAAGTTTTAGAAGTCTAAACATACTACATGACTTACCTTGCCCAAAGATGAAACTGTGAAAAGTCACACTATGCACCCTGAGCTGCTAAAACTTCTCAGTGATTGGCATAGCCAGAGACAGCTAGAGTTGAACCACTGCACCAAGACCTGCTCTCACGACAGGCAGCCAGCCAGGCATAATTTTACTGTGTGCCAGACAATTCCACAAAAGACAGATAACCATGGAACACCAGGCACATCTCCCTCAGACCATACCTTAATCTTCTTTAATTGTTTTAGTGAAAACTAGAAGTTTTCTCAGTGCGACTGGACACATAAGACTTCCCTCCATTGTTGTGACCATACAGCTTATTCACCATTTTCTCCAGAGGTAGATGCAAAGGCATGTGTTTGGTGGGAGTGACAAAGAAACAGTGTGATGACCTCTGGGGTAACTCAGCATACTGAGTCTTGAGGGAGTAAAAAATCCTGAGTTTCTTCTGACAGAAACTAAAACTTCCAAGATAGCCAGAAAACATAACAAGTAAAGCCTTCATTAATCATTTTCAATGCATTACATTTTATTAGTAATAGTTTTGTCCCAGGCATTTAAGAGCTGAAAAAAATCCACGTTCTCTAAGACTTAACAGTATTTTTTCTTTATTCTCTCAATATTTATTCATCAGCTTTGTGCATACAGAAAAAAAGTTAAAATAAGGCCCAACAGGAATGAAAATAAACCCCTGACTGTGTTGTCATCTAGACATTAATCAGGCAGCATTAGTTTGAACTTTAATCCTATATTAATGAAGTACTGAAAGAAAGAACAAGCCAACAGTGAATAAAATAATCACAAATTAATGCTTGTCAGACTTACAGAAGACAACTGGGGACATGTGTGTGCTAATATAGAACACATACCTGTGTAAACAATTATCTATTAAAAGTAATCCACAGGTAACACAGAGACAAAGCTGCCACCTTACAGTTGCCAGAAGCTGCCAATACAAGTACACTTCCACGTATGGTGTGGTCATATCAGTGCTCAGACGTGCTTAGCAAGAGGATCCTTAGACTTTTTCAGCCTACATGAACAATTGTCTCTCTTCTTAAACCTCTTTTGTGGTTAAGCATATCTGGTGTGATGGCTGGTGGGTGTCACACAAAATCATTGCTGTTTTCTTTCTGAAACATTAGAATTTTTAGCATGTAGCATGTTATTTTTGAGATCTTAGGACTTTGCTTCCATGCAAGTGGCAGAGGCTACTGGAAATGACAGGTCCCAGTCATGGAGTGTGGATCTGAGTCTGGTCTTGGAGAAATGCAAAGTTCCTGGAGAAATGCAAATTCCTGAAGCCTCCAGCAGTCTTTGACTTACAGGGCAGAGCTGCAGAAAAGCAACTGAACAGGGAAATGTTGTCTGCTCTTCTGTCCTTGGGAGCTTCATATAAGTTCCAGAAGATACAGCTGCTTTCCATGTCAACAGAGAAATCTATTCACATGCAGAGATTTGCTATTTACCATCAAGCATGGATTTTTTTTGTCCATTAAAGCTTAAAAGAGGAGGAAAGAAATACAACAGAAGCTTTTTATTCATCACTGGAATATGAATTGAAAGCACTTAAAATTAGTAAAATATGGGTACACCAATACCTGAGATGTGTTTTAAAGTGGTTGATATGTTCCTGCCCTGAGGAGATCACCACACAGAGGCAAGCATTAGGGTAATATTCTGCCATCAAAAGCTGCTAAGCTACTTTGCTCATATAGAAATCAATGTCTTCATTGTATCTCCTATTCAACTCTTTTATGTAGTACTACATGCATTTCTTATGGAGTTTATGCTTGTACAGAAATTCAACTTTTCCTTAAAGAAATTAGAGAGAATGCTCCCAGTTTTAGTTGTCCAGTTCATTGTGACCCCAAACCACTTTCTTCTAAAATGGATGATAAAAAATACTATCCATTCTAATACTAAAATTCATCACTGCTAAAAAAAGTTGTCACAGGCTTCTCACTAAAAACAAAATATCCTGAGTAAGCACCCTGCCACAGTCTATGTTTAATGATTCTGAAGGCCACTAAATAAATCCTGTGAACTGATGCCTTTGAGTATCTTTTGCTCAAATTTATAATTTAAAAAAAACATTAGGAATACCAGACCTAATAGCAGTAAATTGTCTTAGGGAGTTGTCTTTTCACCCCCTTTCACATGAATCTACATACAAACATGACATATTTCAAGCATGGACTGTACAAGGGCATATCAGGTTCACATCTCTGCCCATAACTTGTCTGGTGCAGTGGTAAAGCAATTTGTTCTGTGTCAGTAACAGCATTCATGGCATCTTGCTGATAAGGAAGGCTAGGATGTGATTTACTCCTAGAGCAGCTAAAGATGAAATTCCAGCTGTGTTACATTCTCTTAGTTAAACCAGCTGTAATTTACAGCCAGATTCCTGCAAAAAGCAAAGGCAGGGAGATACTGAAAAGATGAAAAAGGAAAGCATCTCCAGAGACACAGTACCTCACAGGCTCCAGGGTACTTGACTAAAGGTTTGGCTTGGTTAATGGTCTTCTGTGTGACAAGGAACATATGGCTTTCACACTTAGAAAAGTTCCTGAGAAAGCATCTCAGAGAAGGGAGCATTAAACCTCGAGCAGCTACATTTGGTGCAGGGCAAAGGGAGGCAAAAGCAATATCTTACCTGGCAAGAGCTAAAACAACACCAAAAATTCTTACTGGACCTGGAAACTGAAAATTATAGCTAAAATGTTATTACAGTGGGCCATACACTCCCATCTGGGGAGAAATTCTTCCAACAGTCATAGAGCTGGCAGAAAGAAAAAATTCTTACCCTGTGGTGGATTTCCACACCTTTCCAACCTGGTGAATCTGGGTGAAAAAGATCCCCAGACATAAAATTATTGTCTGTTTAGAAAAATTATATGGCCACACTGTCTTTGGGACTTGCTGAGTATAAGACAGAATTTGCAGTTGTCAGTTGTCCATGGAAAGCTTGTACAGCACAAAAGGCAGGAAGAGAAACAAAAATGGCTGAAATGTATAATTGTCTCTCTGTTTTCTGCCCTTTTTCCTCAGTATCCACTTTTGACACTGTGGGATGTGCAGCTGAGGATGGAAACCCTTCACAGATCCAATGCAGATTCATTATATTTTTGAAGTATTTTTGAAAATACACTTCTAAGATGAGAATGAGAAAAAAACTATTTAGAATGAGAATAAAAATATCTCCCAATAATGACATTAATAACAGGGATTCCGTTTCTTTTTTACTAGGGTCAGTGTTTGCTCTGCTGTAGAAAGAGGAACTTCAGCCTGTGCCTTTTCTGAATACATCTTCTCATTTTTATGGAGATATTTTACATCTGGAGATGCAGCTGCAAAGTCACATAAACGTATTGTCCAGTTGCAGTAGATTTCCAATACAGAAATTAGGACCTTTTCTACCCTCTGAAACAAAAATATTTAAAAGTCAACCAACCAAACACTAAAACAAACCA
>VXAC01002174.1:109327-200975 GCA_013399225.1 Rhipidura dahli
AGAGAGAAAAAGCAACTCAACCAACCAAACCAAACATAAACAAAAAGAACAAACAATAAACTGCACCACCAAAAAAAACTCAAGTAAATTGCAACTCTAGTGTTTAAAACCCTATTCTTGGCAGTGTTTAACTGATTATGCCCTATTTTCAAGATGCTTTTAGAAAAAAATATTCCTTTTCCATTTCTTGCTCATCTACTTGCCTTCATTCTCCAAGTCCTATTTAGTTTCAAAAAATATCAATTGAGGGTAATCATAGGCAAAATCAAACTAACAGAAAATCACAGCTAAACTGGAACTACAGAAAAACACACTTTTGCATGCCAACCTTAGTACCATTTCTTATCTCTCAATATTATCTGACTGCTATGGGGACATGTACATTTGCCAGAGCTGGAGACATTTGACTAAATCTGCTCCTAAACATGAAGAATGCAGAAAGCAAATGCAGGAGAAGATTCTTGGAATGTCAACCCTCCCCCACCACTCTTGGACTCTGTTTTGTGGACACAGCCAGACCTGGTGGTAAATAGATTTCAGTACAAGTTAAGGGCAACATTTTTTTTTTAATAGATTCAAACAACCCCTGTGTATAAGATTCAATGTTATTGCCTTAAGTATTTCAGAACTTTTCCAGACAGGTCTCTTAGGCCAGGCTGTGAATTACAGGTGCTGTGCAAGTACCTTGAAAATGCCAATCTCAAGCTTGCTCAGAGACAACCAAGAAATTGCCATGGAAAATCTTGTTCTCCTGAAAATTTCTACATGAAAATTCCAGTTGTTGCATTATCTTCTGAAGTCGTAAGTGAACAGTGAAATATCTGCCATAAAAAAGCAGCCATCTGTGAGAGACCTTGGAATGAATGCATTTCACTTGATGCTACAAATTTTGGTAGGCCCAATAACAACTTGTGTAAAAGTATCTCGTTGGAGAGCTAAGCTCACTGTGTAGCATGGATTTAATCAACTGATGAACAAATCCAAACAAGATCACAGTGCAGTTGCAGCACTTGCTAGAGGCATGCAGTGAACAAAGCAAGAACTCCCACAGAGAGGGCAGTGATTCCCACCTAACACCGGAATTGGGAAAATGTGTGAGAGAATAACATCTCCAGGTTGCAATGCAAGAACAACGCCAACGAGACTTCCTCCTCCTCCACCCTGCAGACCAGAAGGTCTTTTACTAGCTAACAAGCAAGACCTTCAGCCAGTGGGAGCTGAGGGAGTAGAAGCTGCAAAATTATATTGCCAGTCTTCCTGGATGACTGAGCTTGACTGCTTAATAGAAAATGGAATTCTGATAAGAAGACATGAAAGACGGATGGGTAAACAAGCCAAACTCTGGCTAAATACAAGGCTTGCTGGCTGTAAATTTTGTCTTCCACATCAGATCCCAGAAAACATTGAGGCAACACGCTGGCAGTAGGTCAGAAAGCCATAAGCAGTCAAACTTTATGAAGCCACTGTTCTGTATTTTAACTGTGGAAACGGGGTGCATGCTTTTTTGTTATAGCAAATTTCAAGTAAAATATACGGATGAAAATCAGAAAGATGAATAACACTGAAACATTTTATCTCACCAAGGTGCACAGGATAAAACGCCCTAAAATGGGTTCATACAGTGAGTGTTAATTTGTGAAACTATGATTGTGAAGTTATTTCTTGCAGTAACTTCCCAAACTGAAAGTGAAGCTCAGTCAATCAAATGAGTACCATAATGCACCAACACTAGTTTAGCATTTTGTCCCAAGACACACCTGTAGAAATCTGCCTTTTAAGTGGTGATCCCTAATATACTTCACCCCTAATATACCTCTAGTTATAAATGTAACATTCACTCCATTTCTCAGGTCTTTCTATTAAAACCTGCACTGAATTTGAGTGATTACTAATTTAAATAATATTAATTATAAAATAGTTTTTTCAAATTATCTACATAGTCATAGGAAAGGTCACAAGAACTGATGCAGAGAATTCACACAAAGGTTAACAGCAAAGAGTGCAACACAGTGGAAAACTGAGGCCTTTTACAGAATGTGTGCTGAACAAAACCATTCCAGAGAAATTAAAAACAGTTGCTAGAACATCTCTTCCCAGTGGACAAATTACTGGTATTCATGGGAATACGTTTCATGATATTCCTTCTGAATTTATGTAGTTCCTGATTCGTTTACAGATTTTCTGCAAAGTGACTTTTTCTGGTCTTTGCATGAGAGAATGAAATAATGAAATCCCACAGGCAGCTAAAATGTTGCTTGTGAGCCTTCTATCTTATAAATGACCAGCCAGGTGCCTTGTGAATAGTTTCATTATTTGAATGATGCATCTCTATTATTAATGGATGAAGAGCAGTCAATTGAGCCATGAATAATAACTACAAATCACAAGAGAAATTATAACCAGACTAGCAATAACTTACTTGCAATTGTGCTTTCATGCTTTAAATTCCAGCAACGTAGCCAGATCAGATATCCAAGTGAGAGAGGAAACAGGATCCTGAAATCCCAGGAATGCCACAGCAAAGGATAGGAGGCATACTTTTTATTTACAAGGAAAACTGGCAATCCGTTGATTGCTACTCTGAATTTGCAGAGACTGTATAGTTAATAGATAAACTGATGGATAAGGATTATCCATTAAAACAAACAAACAAACAAACAAATAACGCCAAACATGATAAGCCAAACAAAATGTATCGGGGTTTCTGAAAGTCATATAAGTTAAGAATATTACTTTGAAACATATTTAAAGAAACACCACAGATGGTAAAAGGTAGTCACAGGTATACGAGTGTATTAATTTCAATATGTTTAAATATGTTTCTCGCATACAGTCACACAGACAGTGGTAAAGAAGACTTAAATACCTGGGATGCAACTGAGACATTCATGAAAATACTATTTGCATCAGAGTCAACATTCATACAACTGTGTGTGACATTACACACTGCAAATCACATGGCTGCAATAAGGCAGAAAAAGTCTTCACTGTGCTGCAAGTTGCATTTTCTGTCTTCAACCCCCATGGAGCCCAGGCTAAGCATTCCCTTTCTCCAGCACAGGGCCCATCAGATTGCACAGGACGTCAGTAAACACCCACCAGTAGTTCTCAACTTTCCTTCCTTCAGTTTACATGTTGCTTTGCCAGGACGGCGTGCAGAGGAAGGAGATCCTGGCCTGTGAGAGCAGTGTATTTTTCTTCAATTTATTCCACCAACAGGCACAGCTTGCGTGGGCAGGAACCACGCTGTTGATGTCAGCTGTAGAAGCCAGCCCAAAGAAGTGCCAAGGGGGAAGAGAAGCCAGCTTGTGAAGCTTGGTTGTCCTGCCCAGCAGGGCAGATCATGGTCAGCGTGAAGGGAGACATATCTAGACCCCTGGAGCCTGATACAGCTTCTCATGGCAGGAAACATGGGACTTCAACACCAGTGCAGTCTGGGTGGGCTGATGACTCCTGTAGCCACAGGACTACGCCGTGAGGAGCCAGGGCTGGAGCCTCAGCACTGTGCAGCTCCCCTCGCTCCCAGCGCTGCCCCACAGCTGGCGTGTGTGCAGCTCAGTGTAGGCACACGTGGTGATGGTGGCCGAGCTTGGGTACACCTCTGGTCAGCCCAGCCCTCTGAGGGACCTAGAGACCTGAAAGGACCAGAGAGTGAAAGAAACCAAGCACTTTTGGTTGGATATCAATGGGCAGGTGGGTATACTTCAGCTAAACCCTCAGGAAAATATTTTAAGTTACGTTCAGCCTATCTCACTCCCATGGTCCCCACCATCTCCTTCCATCCTATAAATCATATTGTATTTCAACATTCACAGCTGGGCTTCCCAAGGGACATGGTTCTCTTCAGCATGAGCTCCACCATGGATGTGCCTCCTCACCATCATCTTTCTCAGCATTCAGTTCAACTCATGTACCTCAATCTCCAATTCCACCCTTCCCTGAAATTTATTGCCAACATTTTTGCAACCCATTGGCTTTGATACCCATTTTCCTCATGCCTCTGTGTATCTGCTTCATCTTGGCTGACAAAGTGACTGCATGAACTAAGTCAGAGGCACCTTCTTCTTTCTTCTTCTTCTAGAGCTGGCTGCAAGGGATTCCCCTGAAAGGACACAGTTTCCCTTCTGGCTTGGTGTCCCAGACGCTTGTGGACATGTCAAACCATGACATCTAGGCAACACGCTGCTTTCCATTTTCCCCAAGTGGTGAGTTCCAAAGTTCAAGCTTTCTCATTCTTCTTATAACAACAGAGGCAGACCTTAATGATCAGGAATGCAAAACTTTTCCCCATCTCTGTGTTTTGAGCCTCTCTTATGGATTAGGAGAGGAACATTTTCCTTGCACTTGTATTTCACTTACTGTACTGTTTATTCCTTCCTGAAATGCACCTTAGTCTCCCATTTTAGCCCCAAGAGAGCTACTGTAAATATCTCTGTGCCTGTTCAGGAAGGCTATGAGCTCCTGCTGTTTTGCTTTGCTTTGTTAGGGACCAGTTTTCCCCCAGGAAATACAACTGCCACATCCTAAACTGAGGGCATAGGTGAAAAATGAGGAGTTGGTTGCATGCAGAAAGTCCATGGGGAAAAAAGAAGAGGAAAAAATAGGGCCAGAATATGGAAAGGAAATCTCACCTTAAACCTTGGGAGATAAAACAATTAAGGTGAACACAAATTCAGACAAGATCAACAGGTTATGTGGGGAATATGCAGGGTATAGAGAGCACAGACGAAGAGATACAAGACAGGGTATTGTATTGTGAATATGATCACACTAGGTGATTATGTTAATAGATCTACTGAGCATGCTGGTTAAAGCATGAAGAAATACATGGCAGGGGAGGAGGAGGGGGCAGGCAGGGCTGAAAAGGAGAGTAAAGACTTGATCCAAGGATGAGAAAAGGATTAACAGAGTTCTCCCACAGAAAGCCAATATGCTTTCCTCAGTTTAAATGGATGCTGCAGATGTTAGATTTTAAAACAACTGCCATTATTGATTCAAGATCTCATGGCTGGAAATGCAAATAAACAGCCACAGAGTAATGAAATGATCTGCCAGTGGATGCTTGGCTTGTTATCATTACCTCTCAGAAGAGCAAATTCCAGTTCAGACCACAGTTTTGTTCCAATCTGACTGGTTTCAGTCTTCCCCCCTCAACACACTTCATTCTTGCTAATGAGGAAGCAATCTCTTTTTCACAGACCCAGAAACATTCCCACAGAGGACTTGCTTGCAGTGGAATAGAGGGCCTTTGTTCTTTGTCTAAATTCAATGTCGTTAAAAACAAGCAGAACAGCTGCAACAACAGTTTCAACCAAACAGTCGTCACAGGGATTGAACCTCCCTGGTTCTTTTCAAACCTTGTGTTAAAATTTCTCTACTGCTTCTTGTTTCTTTCCTTACTTTTCGCCACTCTCTGTTCCTAGTGAAGACACACCACGGAAAAAAAATCCACACAAAAACATGCACATTACATGCACAGAGTCTTATACTGTAAATATGATAACAAGTATTTCCAGGGTTTTTGAAAAGAGCCAGACCACAGCCCCTTGTGCTTTCAGATCTTTTCTTAGTGTCCCTGTGCATAAGATATCCACTTTTTTTCCTTCCAAATGCTCTGGCACAGGTTCCTCTGCAAAGCCTACAGATGGTTAAAAGAAATGTCACTGGTCCATCCCAAGGCAGATCCTGATCTCTGTTTCACCTGCCTGCTTACTCTATGTCTTGCTGCTTGAATTGGATTCCATGGTTCCTGAAACACAGGAGTCCTTTTTGTTATATGCAAGAGGGACTTCTTAAGTTTCTTGAAGACGATCCTTGTTTCTGTACTATGAAGAATGCCATGTGCTCCCTCACACTTAATAATGATACTGAACAAACGGCAGCACCAGAGGATACTTATTACTAAAAAAAAAATGGCAGCGCTTTTTGCTTATTTTAAGTAGTGCTTGATCTGTGGTATCAACAAACCAGGCCTGTGTTTCATAGATACATTGTTTTGCTTTTTAAATAGCAAAAAAGGGGCATTTTTCCAGTTGCTTATTCAGTAATTTTGAAGAGCAGTACACACAGAAAGTAAATACTCCATTGCAGCAGCTATACGCTTTTTCACAAATCAGTTCAGAAAAGAAAATGTTTGAATTAGGAGCAATAATGGCTCCTTTTTGGCAAGTGAAAGAATGCAAATATTATTTGGATGAGGTCCAAGCAAAGCTTTCCCAGCACGTTTTTTTTATCTGAGGTTAAAGGCCTGCAAAAAAAAAAATCCATCCAGCTATAGCTTGTGAAGTTTGCCACCTACTGAGGAAAGCACAGCACAGCAATACCAGAAAAATAGGGAAAAAAACCAATTCTATTGTGCTGAAGCTATTAGATTTTACAAACATATTTGCTCTCGTAGACTGGTCATAAAGGCTTCTGGATACCTCTATACACCTGCCAAAGCATCAAATTAACAACAGAGATACTTCTCCTCTCCTCCTCCTTGATACATAAAACCTTAAAGACAGTGTTTCAGCCTGATGCAGTCATAGATTTTGTATTACTAACCTAGAAATTACTGAAAAAAATTAATCCCAGCTTCATCAGGGAACATAATTTCCCATAGATCTGAGGTGTTGTGATGCCCTTGGTCTCAAATTGCTAGGCAATAAAAATTCATGCTATAGCCTTTTCTAGAACTAAGATGGTAATTTTTATTTACCTCACAGGCCCATCTGAAGTACTGTTAAGAAACTAAGAGTCTGCCTTTGCAGCAGAAGCATTGAGAAATACTACCTGTTAAAGTTCAGAAAGACCTGTTGTGGATTGAGAAGACCTCTCAGCATGCTTTAGTGTGAAAAGCACAGCACAGAACACAACCCTGGAGCAAGGCAGATGGTGCCCATGCAGGATGTGGAGACATCACTGACCATGACAGGGTTGCTTTCATTTTGCATTCACTTAGGTAAAACACATATAAACACAAAAATGCTATTAATAATCTTAATGGAGCCATGAAAATAAAGAATCAGAACACAAAAGGTGCAGAAGACTCAGAACCCATCTTGTTGCTCCTTAGCATGTGGTCACGAGGGTATAAATAAAGCCTCACCAAAATATTACCTCCCCACTAACCGATGAGTTTGCTGCTTGGCACAGCAGAGAGCAACAGCTCCACAGCAGGTTTCATCTGCCTCCTGTTGGAGCAAAAACCACCGCCCCTCGCTGCTCACAGGTGAGTGTTGTGGGTGAAGTGGGAGCTTCAGACTAAGTCTGTTAAAGAAGCCCTGTCACTGAGTCACAAGGTACCAAGAAAACCCCGTGCTTCCTAAACTCCTCCTCAGACACAGGAGTCTTGGGGCAACAGGATCTCATTTTAGCTTCCGACTGTCAATGGTTTCAGTTTTTATAACTGTGCCCCACAAGTTTTAATGATGGCAAATCAGATAAATTTATAAAAGGTGAGTTATTTATTAAGAGAAATTAACAGACATACCTGAATCAGAATTACTTCCAGTGTAAAGCTAAAAACATTAGTAATTTATGACATAAAATGGCAAAATACACTATATTAAAACAATATGTATTAAAGCTATGAAAAGAAACATTAAGTAGAAGTTTTGATGTATTTCAGCACACATCTTTTCATGGAGTACTTCTTTCTCTTTATATCAATCCCTGTGAAGTAACCATGAAGAGGCATCCCAATCCATGGGAGAAACTCCATATACTTAAGCATGTGGAAGAATATAAATGGATGAACTATGCTGGACTTGTATAGCATAAAGAATTTATCTGCCAATCATATGTGTTCAGGCCAGTTTAGCATCTTATCTGTCAAAACTTACTGCAAAGGGCCAGATGTGTGTTTGAAGATGGTAAGCCAAGTTGGACTTTCAGGATATCCAACACCAAAAATTCCTGGCACCTCCAGTAAATCACCACAAATAGTTTACATTGTTTGTGTCTTCTGACTGGATCCCAAGCCAAGCAGATCAGCTTTGTCAGGGTGAAGTATTCTGCCCCAGTCTGGAAATCTGGAGCTACCAGGGTCATCCTGCACCAGAAGAAACCACACCACATCTATAGCAAATGATGCCTAAGCACGTGACAGTGATCCTGTGGCCCTCTGAATAGAGTGGGTCAGTTGGGCTCACCTCCTGCAGTAAATTTCTCTGTGCTAGTGCCTGTGCTGCAGCTGCAGAGCAAGAATTAACACAGCAGAAGTGTTCTCCAAGCACACAGCAATTCATAATCCTAAGGTTGGCACAGCTATGTGAAATTATGCCTAAGTGGAATAATTATTCATTTATTTCAAATAGATGTTTAAATGGCACACATATTTATGCACACATATTCACATGTATGCCTGTATCTGCAAGAATGTGTATATATACACCATGGCAACCGATATCAAACAAATAGATTTTCATAGAGATGGACCTGAAATACGTGTACAGTACAACCAAGATGCTGAACAAGGTCCCAGGTTCTGGTAAATGGGTAATGTCATTCAAAGTCTACACCTCTGACAGAAGTGGTTCTGCAAACTAATACCCACGTGGAAAAATACGGGGATATATTTCATCCTGCACAGATAGAAAATCTGTGTTTGCCTGGTATGATCTAAAATTCTGAAATACTTCTTGACAAAAGGCCTATTACTACTGCAAGGCTCCAGGAATGGCATACACATCTCTACCCCAATTACTGCCCTCTCAGGGTACTTCTAGCTCCACACAAAGGTTTAATTCACTGTGCACTGAGCTGGTGTCTACTGCTGTGAACTTCTGCGTCAGTGCTTTCAGAGCCCCACACTGGCACTCATCAGGGCTGCACAGAGCCCATGGGGCTCTGACACGGGCAAGACAAGAGTGCTCTGCTTCCCAGAGCACCAGTGGAAAAGGGTAATTGCTGGTCTTCCAGTATAGAGGTTGAGAAAATGACTGGGTGAGTGAATGGCTTACTTTTGCAGGAGGCAAATTGAATCCCCTGCTGAGATGTTCCTGGTCAATCAAATTTTAGTGCCACAGCAAAGCTGACATGCTCAGTTCATGCTGTGATGAAGAGAACAGTGGCTTCTGGAAAACTTGCTCTCAGAAAATCCTATAACATTGGCCCCTAATATAAAAGTAATTAAGTTTAAAATTATTGTAGCTGATGCAAGACAATGAAATAGATTTTTACACTCTACACTTTCTGGGTTTTTTCTGGTGGGCTAAATTAAGTTAGGGGAGAACATTTTGGTTTTTAAGTGCATTAAAATCTTTATTTACAATTGGAACTAATTTGCCACAGAATATCCCATAAAATCAGCTGCATACCCATCTGGCCCTGGTGCTTTGTTATCTAATATTTCTTGCAGGCCTTCTTTATTTCTTCCAAGCCACACAGTTTGGTTAACTCTTTGTTTTCATAACAAGAGCAGTGAGGATCTGTCAGGAGATATCACCTCTCTGTGCTGCCCTCCATGCTCACAGAATGCACAGCTCTTTCCTCAGTCTCCCCTGTTTTACACTCCTTTCTCATTTTCAACACCTATCTGAAACCCTCTAGTAGGAAAATTGCAGATCTGAAGTTTTCAATGCTTGCTTTCTCTTCTGTGGGTGCAGCAAGACATCAGTGCATCGGGAACCTTTAGTCGAGTGACAGCACCAAGCTCAGTCTCTCCATGTAGGCCACAGTTGTGCTCCTGCTCTTCTCCAGAATGGGAACAGACCCCAAGTGTGAATTGCATGAGACCCAAATGGGCAATACACAAGACTCAGAGAGGTCTGAAAACACTTAACATCCGTCTCAGCCACCCCCTCCGATGTCATTTCAGATACTTCTTTACCCTTCACACCCTAAATGTCCAAATAAAGCCATCCAGCCCCCTACAGCAGCTTCATGCTTTGGGTCTGTCATGTACTGTACCTATAGACCTCCATACCAAGGTGTCCTCTCAGCTGGTGTTTTGGCTGTCTGCTTTGCCATGTCCTCAGGCACCTGCAGCCAAAAAGGCAATGATCAATTTACCAGCTTCTGGGACCACAAACCCATGACACCATTTTTTAAAGACGTTTTACCTTGATGATACCAATAGGATTTATTTTAGTATTCAAATCTTGCTTTCTGCTTTTGAGAGTCCTGTTTCCATTGTAAGTAACCTTTTTCTAAACCTGCAGATGTCTGTATTCAGTCCTCCAACTGATTCTCCAGCAATTAGAAGATTGTCCTCATTAAAACTGCACAAATTTCTCAGCTTCTGCTAATATTATTACAGCTACAGCTATTTCTTTCATATCCTGGAAAATAACTCCCAGACCATTTTGTATTCCCAATTTCAATTAGCTCCTGTAAAGAGCAACCCCTTTTTTCTCTGTAATTTCAGAATCCTTTGTTGTTTGTGTTGTCAAGGATGAGGTTAGCTCCTGGCAGCCAATGCTCTCCCTGAGGACTAGTGTCTTTCCCTTCTGAGAAGTGCTGATCTGGTCACTGAAGTTATTTTCTTGGAATAGAATAAAGATAGTGGAGGGGAAGGAAAAATCAAAAGGTTGCAAGATCCCATGACAGGTGTTGTTCCAGAGTCTCTGCCCAGTTGCTGCAAGTCTGAGGCAATACAATAAACTTGCAGTTTCTGCTGTACTCATATTGATCCTGGCTCTGCCCCAGTCAGAGAGAACGGGATGTTTTCCTTGGTATCAGTGAGGGAGCCCAAGCAGCACTCTCCCAGCCCTCTCAGGAGACCAGATGGTGGGTACTACCTGTCAGCATCCTCCATCAAGAAGACAGCTCTTTCAGGACCTTGTTCTGATTTTGCTGGGCTGGTCATAAAACTGTCCTTGAGCCCCTCTAGGGGACTTCCTTACTTTTAAAAACTTAATATTGTTCAACAATTACACATTTTCATTGTGTAGTGATACACTTCCATAAACTTCAAAATAAATTATTTAACTGTTTTATGAAGTTGCCTTCCCAGGCAAGACCTAACCTTTAGTAAAGATGCAACCACCCACATCCCCATGATAACCTCCATCACCCCTGGTTTCTTTTTGGTGACTGGTAGTAAGACAGACCGGTTCCAAGACTAAGATCAAGCCTAGTTACTAACGAGCCCAATTTTACCACCTGTCACTGGAAAAGTGCCACATCACCCACAGTACCCTCTCACATATTAAAAATAGTACTCACTGTACAGGTTTTTTTAAGTAGGAAAGTTTAAATCTGTAATTTTCTTTACATGACTGGCCCTGTTTAGTTTCCCTGTTCACCAAGTGTCATCCATACCATGTGTATGAAGAATGCCTGCAGCATGTTAAGAGATCTGGAACCTCTCAAGCTCAAGGCTCTGTTTTTACACTCAAGTGTGCTTATTACTTCCAAAAGAACATCAGTAAATATCCTGACTGCAACTAGCTCCACCTGCAAATCTTGAGCAGGGATCAGCAGAGAGGAACATTTTGTCATTGAGGACTCTTTGAAACCGGGACATTTGAAGCTCTGCTGCTGTATCTCACTGCCCTGGACACAGAGGTGGGAGTCATGCTCAGTGATGGTGACTTGTCTCACAATCCAAAGCTGGATTTCTCTGCTGACCTCTGGTTCTGGCCATCCTGAATCTCATGCTTTGCAGTTCAGCAGGCTCACAGTGTCACTTTTTGCTACTGCAGTCTCCTCTTAAATGCTCTGAGTGCGAGAAATGGCTTACGTGATGCACCTTTTGTCCAGCCAGGTGCCAAAGCAGCAGTTCAAGCCTGGAAAGACTGCTAGCCTGGGGTGCTCTGCTTAGAGGAAAGTCTCACCACAGAAACCACTTAGCCCTGTTCCCAGTGTGCACTCCGTGGCCAGCAGAGGTGACTGTGATCCCCCAGCTGCGAGAAGGCTCACTCTGCACTGAGATGGGCAGCAACCTCCCTGACAGATCAGCCCAAGGCCCGGTGAGCCTCCAGCCTCCTGCCCCTGCCAAATGCAGGTCTGTGATGGAGAACACAGGGCTCTTGTTTGCTGGGCTTTTTTTCTTTAACAAGGGCATCTTACAGGGTTTGGCATCTTCTGTGTTTTCTCACCTGTCCCTGCTCATGCTCACCTTGTGTGCCTGCCATTAACCAGGGTCACTTCCACAGACAGCCAAGCCAGAGGGAACGTGAGCCAACAGCAGGCCAATCCAGGTGCCCAGGGTATGGGCTGCTCCCCTGGCTGTACATGGTACCCCTGGTGCTTCTGTCTTCAAGACAGAGCATTATTTCCCTGCCCTGTGAGCTGCTGGACTGTGCCACGCTGTCTGCTCCCTCCATTTCCCTGGCAAAGGGGGAGGGCTGGGCAGAAACCAGCTGATGTAGGCTGGAGTTTTCATGGAGTCGGGAAAATGGAGAGAAGATAAACTTGGTCTTGCAAAGGGCCAGCAAAGACTGTGGAGCAGGGGAGCAGGAAATTTTCTTTGAGCAAGACCACCACCCCCTCCCAGCTTCTCTCTTCCAGGTTTGAACCCTGGAAGACCCATAGAAGGCATCAGTCACAAAAGGAGGGTGAAATCTACTAGTGATGAAGGGCCTGCTGTTTGCTACAGAAGCTGGACAAAATGCCTCCAACATAAGACTGAGTAAACAATATTTTGTTCTGTAACTATTCTTTTCCTGCCAAAAACTGATATCCTCTGTGCATTCTGCTTGGATTGAATTGCATAGTACTCAAGCTCCCACCTCAAGTCTCAAAAGAAGGGATTTTATGTGGCATGCATTTGTGGTCAGCTATCACAAAGGTATCTTCACTTTGTAAATAAGTAAGAAGCAATGAACACTATTTCCACTGCTGTGTGTTTCATCTTACTTTGTTTAGAATATACATGCCTTCCACGCACCTGTGAGAGCCAATTTTACTGGTTTTTACTAGAACTAAAATGCATACAGCTGAGATTTGAATTTGGCCCTTAAAACAGTCCTAATTGGACCCCTAAAAGGCTCAGACACAGTATCACAATTGTTAACAAACAGGTGTTTCCACAGACACTGCTGGAGTTAATACAAGCAAGGTTTTGCTGATGGTATATTGTTTCCTAGAGCCTGGTTGCCAGCAGGGCACTCGGGGAGGAGAAAAAAATCCTACACCAAGAAACTCTGCTACATGGCACAGCAGGCTGCTGTGGAACTCCATATGATGCAACTGCTGCAGTGGACGCTCCTTGTTTCTTCACAAGGCTCTGCAAGGTACTCCCAAAGGCTCTTCAGCAGCAAAACCCACAGCATAACAGCATAGCTGGTCACAGAGGACACTGCAGTTAACAGGATCGGACAGTCAGGTTGCACCGAGCACACTGGAACCCATACGGACACACTGGTGGGCTGTTTGGCACTTATAAAGTAGGTGTTAAAATGAAGAGTCTTTTTTGTGAGACCCAGCAGGCCATGCAATTTGTGAGACCCTACTGCCATGCAATTTAGGTAGCATTTGCCAATATTTATTTAGAACAGGACAGTTTAAGGGTTCCTTAATGTTCCCTAAGAAATAGCTGGGAGGCAGAGCTACACTGATCTATTTTCTGGCAAGCAATGCTTTTGATTATAATAGTTAACAGTAAAATGGACTCTCATTGCTATAAATTTTCACCTATTGACAGAGCTGTCAGATCCATGCTACAAAAACATTGTAACTTAAGAATTTCCAGATGAAAGTGCTATTTCTAAAACTGTGTAATACCCCTGCAGTTTACCCTCCCTGTTGCAGAGTGAGCACTCTGGGGTTTTCTGGTTGGTTTTCTTTTTCGTTTGTTTGTGCGGTTGTATTCTTTATTTGTTTGTTTGTTTAGAACACCACTACCTCTAGATTACATTGCCTCCATTTAGTTAGCAAGTGAATACTCTGCACTGTAATTTCTCTTTCTAGACATTCTGTCACAATCCTTGTGATAGAAAGTCTTGGTTTGTCCTTTCATATTAATCTGTTTGGCCCCACAGTCCAAGGTGATATCAATTGTTCATATGCTACAGAAACCCCTATCCAACATATTCATACTTATCCTTCACACATGAATTTCTCTTGAATTTTCTCCCCTTGCCCATGGGGGTAACTGCTGCAGCCAGCCAAGACAAGAAGGTATCTCAGCTGCACATTATCCCAGGGAAGCACAGAGCTAGACACTAATGAAAGACAAAATATTTTTCTTTGAAGATTCTCCTACCAATTTCAGACACTCTAGCAGAGAGGTAAGAATAAGAATCCAACTCCGCTGTCCTACAAAAGCAGTAAAAAATTCAAGGAAAAAAATTAAAGCTTAGGGATGGATATCTTTCTCCTTTTCTAGCTCCAGATGGAAAACAGGTGCTGACCAATTATCACTATTGCAATGGGGTTTCACACACAGAAACACTGAGCATCATATAGTTTCCAAAGTCCATCTCAAAATTTCCAGATGTCACACTAGAAGATATGCAGATTGGTAGACCTAATCTCATTTAGGTGCATAGATAAGATTCCTGAAGTTAAGGAAATTTGCTTGTTTCAGAGACCAGAATTCCATTTTTTGTCTTGTCAATCAGTAAAATTTAAACTCAATTTTGCAGTGAACCCAGTACCAAAACTTGTATCTTTATTGCAACATACTCTTTCAGTAACACATCAAATAAACACAGAAGTTTTAATAAAAACTAACAGAAGAAAAACACCATGGAAAATAGAACATAATGCAATGGCCACCAATTTACCAAGTAGCACCGAGAACCAGAAGTGTTTAGACCAGAAAATATGTAACTTGATTTTAATTAGATTGCTTGACTCCAAACTCCCAAAGGTATCAATGGAGAGAGATACCTCCTGGGGAGAAAAACGCTGAGGTTGGTAAGAAACTCAACATGATCTGGCAATGCACACTTGCAGCCCAGAAAGCCAACCACACCCTGGGCTGCACCAAAAAAAGCAGTCTGGCCAGCAGGGCAAGGGAGGGGGTTCAGCACCTGTAGCAACAGGACAAGGAGGAGTGGGTACAAACTGAAAGAAGGGAAATTTAGGTTAGATATTAGGAAGAAATTCTAGGTGGTGAGGCACTGGAGCAGGTTGCCCAGAGAAGCTGTGGATGCCACATCCCTGGCAGTGTTGAGGGCCAGGCTGGACAAAGCCTCAAGCAACCTGGTTTAGAGGGAAGGTGTCCCTGCCCATGGTGGGGGGTGGTTGGGACCAGATGATGTTTAAGGTCCCCTCCAATCTGTAACATTCTCCAAGTAACTTCTCACATATAGCACATATCCAACATGTTAAGCTAGCTGATCTGGCTCTTTCTCAGATTTCCTTAAAAGACTAATTTGTTCAGTAAGAACTGTTATTACTCAACAGCATACAGTATTTTGGATTGCAGGCTTCATTTTTCAGGCAAGGCTTATTTATTTTCTTCTGTTTAACCTATCGAAAGCTTAGCTTGTAAAAAAACAGACTGTAAGTTGATAGTCACTAGATGTATTGTCATTGGCCTCCAGAGTTCACTTTCACCTTTTTTCCTTTCCTTTCAGTTCACCAAAATCTGATTTAAAGCAGCTTACACTTCAAAGATTCATTACGAAGTAGACACAATGATTATAGTATTATTAGTATTACTGATTGCAATAAATGAAGTTGCTTCCACAGCATATGAACACTAATAAAATTAATGTAAACTATAGGAAGAGTACATTCCATTTGGGTTGTGAAAACTGATCTTGAATTTTATCCGTATTATAAAAAACCACTGAACTTTCTTCAAAGGGTAAAACCAATTAATGGCTGATGGTGAAGGAACACCAGACATTCTCTCATTTTCAACAAGTTTTCAATGTTCCCATGTAAAAACTAATACAGATGGATTTGAAGCAACTTTACTGATATGACAAGAATTTGGAGAGATTTAAGCCATGCATCTTTTCCAAGTAAAGCCTGAGCATGCATATTCTACACCACGAGGAATTTTAAACTACAGCTAGATTCCTCTGTAGAATACTGCTTAAGTTCATCAATGCAGGCAATACAGAACCTCTCTTAAAAGAGAGAGAAACAATCTAATCAAGGTGGTCTGAGTGTTACAAATGAAAGTTTTACATCGGTACCTGGGTATATTTAGGCATTGTGTTTTGCCTGGAAAAAGTTCTATCACCTTGAGCAAAACTGTAATGAAAATAAAATCTTACTTAAATTCATACTGCCCTCTTTTCTACAACCAACTTTAATTCTGAAGATTTCCTATTGTTCTGGAAGATGTTAAGCCTAACATAAGCTATGTAAGTAGCCTTAACCTAATTTTGCATGTCCCTCCACCCTGACTCTAAATAGTGAAGTAACATGTCATTTAAGTACGTCAATAAAATTGTCCTTACCTACTCTTATATCCACTTTACAGTAAGAAAAATGAGTTTTGAAGTCCACATTTACATGCTCAAGCAGGTAAAACCTCTAACCTCTCAGGGGGGATTTTAGTAAAACTTTAACGTTTCCCACAGTCACATGACATGAACACTGAGAATTCTCCACGCTTCAATGGCACAGATATTGAATCTGGCCCACTGAAATTTTGATGGACCAAAAGACCTGACACTGCAAGCACACATCTTCTACTGCTTATGTGTTTGAAGAAGTTCTCTCTTTAGATAAGTGACTAGACCCAGGAAGATGTTTCTACAAGGGATTACTAGCTGACATGTGCTTCTCTACAGACTGGAAGTACGTGCTTATACTACTAGAAAAAGGAGAGTATTTAATCTTGCAGTCACTAAGCATTAAATTTGCTATGCTAACCATGGACTCATTTTTTTCCAGAGGGTACTCTTCTACCAACTGCATTGTTAAAGAGTCACACTATTTCCTAATGCATCTGTCCTATAACATTTATAACCAGATTAAGGAAAAGAAGAAAACCAAACCAAAACCCAAACACACACACACACAAAAAAAACCTCTAAACACCGGCAGCACAACAAAAATCCCCCAAGCAAACAAAAAAATCCCTGTAGCTTATTTTATATTTGCAATCTACATCAAAAGACCCTCTATTTACTCAACGGATCTTGACAGCTTTGTACAACCTCTCAGTCTGGGCAGGTTGTGTAAGAGCTCTACGCCCAAGGTGGCATGTTCAAACCAGAGATCAGGGCCTTTTTTTGATGATAATGCTTTGGTAAATCTCAGCTGAAGGTTCTTGATGTACAACTAGAATACAGTGCCAAATTCAGCACTTGGTAGCACAAGTGTATGTGATTTATTCCTCTGAAGTGAAAATCCATTCCAGTGCATCACAATGAACATTTCTACACACTCTTTAAACCAGAACATACTTCATTCCTCATTTTCTGTTTTTCTGCCCTCACTGTTTACTCATCAAGTACCAGATAAGAACATGTGCAAATCTCAGTAGATCAGAAGCAAAAAACTGCAGCACCAGAGCAAATATAAACACTCTTTGTTTAACTAGGCAGTATAAGAATACACAGAAATAAAAGACATGAAACATTAAGATTAGTAATAAAATAATTGCAAAGTCTAAGTTGAATTTGTTACAAGAAATTACTAGTTTTGCACATTACTTTGCAAGTTGTTTCAGAAATATAACAAGATCTGATTATAGTACATTTCTCTGGCCATAAAGTGCTACATACAGCTGCTACCCATGTGTATTAGAACAGATATGCAACAATCTTGCACCAGCTTTCTTTCAACATATATTTGCTTTCAATCTGTTAAAAACTGATCAATAAAGACTTACAAACCATAGTACAATGATCTTTCAACAGAATAAACATTTGATTGATACGCATAGACAAGAAGTTTTCTGTAAGTTTCTAAGTAGGCAATTCTTAATCAAAGAGAAGCTTTGTCCTATAACCAGGCTAATATATTATTGCTGACCTTAAAAAAAAATACACATCTATTATCAGAAAGAACTAAATGACGTTTTGTCATAACGTAACTGTAAGCTTAGCCTTGCTTGCTTAAACTAACAAATTAAATTTGCTCTTGTATATATTATAATTCCTACTATTATCAAGAGAGGCTATAGCATCATAGGTAAATGATCAGCTTTACTTAGTTTCAAAGTCTCAGCACAATATTCAAAATTCCCGTGGAGGACGAGCATGTGAGGCGAATATTATAAACAGCAGTTAAGACTAAATCAGACTGTATTTAAGGCCCAGTACAGTATACAGCAGATTTTAAAAAATAATAAAAAATAAAAGCCACAGACCCTTTGTCTGAATTCTTAGACAGAAATCACTTAACTCAGACATAATGTCCTAAATAATACTGCATCACTGATGCATTGTGTCAGGGAGACATGCACTTTTCTGCAGCATTTGGAAAACTAAGAATCTCTTGCAGCTCTGTGGAGATCGACCTTAACTGAAGGGTTACAAATCACTCTCATACATTTATATTTCCACCGCTAACAACTTGGAAAAAAATGTCCAGAACAAAGCTTAAAGCTAGGAATCCTGATGAATCAATCTTTCTAGCAAAGTTTGGAAGCAGCAGCACAGAAAAGAGACAAGCTCTGAATAGTATTTAATAACGGGTCCCCAAAACACTACAGAGGGTATTGCAAATCTGTGCCGATCAGCCTGCATGAGTGCAAAAAGCCTGGTCCAAAAAAACAAAGTGTAACATACACAGCAAATTAGTATTACCTTTGCAAGGCTAAACTGAAAAAAACAGTTCTTTTTACTCTCTCTTCAGTCAGTAACATCACCCATGGAAAGAAGTACACTGCTTCTTGGAGCCTTGTACTAAATTTTGAAAAAATAAGTTTCTAAGGAATATCATTGCTCACTTTTTGTTAACTTTGATTTCCATCTCAAATAACCTATCAAATATTAGCTGTAAGACACTCCCCACAAAAACAAGAGATCAGAGACTACATCATGCTCCATCCTGAGAGTCTGTAGTCCCAGTTATAACTCTTCTAGAGTGAATACTATTTGGAACACAAATTATAGAAGTTTTAATGGCAATTGTTGCCATCACCTTCCACTGGAAAATGAGGCAGACCCCAATCCAATAATCAGATTAATCCAATACAATCCTAACCTGAACACATAATGCCCACAGATGCATTAAAAGTATTTTCTGAAAATACATGAGTTTATGCTCACTACAGTTTGCAATCAGATTATATCTATAAATGGGCAAATCTTTAGAGAAATCAGTTGACAACATATGCTAATCTCTGTTTTGAAGTTTAGCTACAGTCAGCTGAATATATTTGAAAATAAACATGCTTATTTTGTCAGTAATTCAGTGTCTCAGGTATCTAAGCATCAAACCTACATGTGTGTCATTTTATACAGTAACTTAGTTACACGTTTACAATAGGCAGAAATCGAAACTAACAAAGGAAAACAGACTTTGGATCAGGTTTCCACTTTAAACCTGTTATGTTTATTTAGCTAATGTTTTTAAACTCGTACTTGTCCTGTAAATATACCACTGTATTACAGAATTATAAGCAATTAAATGACCCCATTATTTATAAGTCATAGAAGAAAGCTGTGTTCTCAGTAACCTGAGAAGAATTGCTATAGCATTTAGATTATATTGACTGTTTAATTAGAAACTTCAGTTACTGAGGACACATTTTTCAGCTATTTCGTTTGTCCTGATTTTGCTTGGGTGGTAGTTAAGAGCAGCAAATCACATACATGAGCATAGGTACTATGAATTTACTGTGGAGAGGTAAACATACTGGCATTCATAATAAACAGAAATGGCAAGTTTTTCAATAGCTAGTGAAAGAAGACTTATTGGGTGTATAATTAAATAAAAATCAAATATATTCTTAAGAACAGACAGCTAGAATCTGTGTATCTAAAGAAACTGGAAATTCAATTTGATACTGTTGTTTGCATATAAGCATGAAAAAAAAAATGCATGCACTTAAAAGTACCTCAATTTTACTGCACATTTTTGGTAGAAATTAGACTAGAATATGCATATTTTCTTAACTGCAAGTTTAAAAGTGGATTCACTTTTTGATGCACAAGCAATTTCCCTTAATATGAATTATTCTCATTATTAGGAAAATACATAAATCTACCAGTTTTTTATTTGCTTTGGTTAGGATCCAAGAACAGAGAATACCAACTAGTATGCTAGTCTACAAATATTCAACGATTGTTTCAAAAAGGGAAAGAACAATCCTTTCCTCAGATCCATGACAGGGAAGATGGGAAACAATCAGTTTCACTTGTGCCAAGAATTATTTGGGGTAGACACCAGGCAAAATTTCCCAGTCTTTTCTCCCTGGTTTAAGATGCAATGTGAATGTTCTCAGTGCAAGCTTTTTTTTTAAACAGGTTAAATAAATCTGTCAGGATCAACTTAAGACTGCTGATTCTACTTTAGA
The DNA here is from genome assembly GCA_013399225.1 of Rhipidura dahli. Classification (NCBI taxonomy): domain Eukaryota; kingdom Metazoa; phylum Chordata; class Aves; order Passeriformes; family Rhipiduridae; genus Rhipidura; species Rhipidura dahli. The sequence goes on from VXAC01002174.1 coordinate 129,636, forward strand.
ACAAGGACATAATGTCCTTTGTAGCTCTGCTTTTCTACAACTGGAAAATATCCCCCATAAGCACTTCTTTGGAATCAAACAGACCTGCAAAGACATTATAACTGTAGCCCTGCTTAGCTCCATCTGACAGAGTAAAAATATTGCACTTCAGTCAGGTTCATTTTTTTCCCAAAATAAAATTAAATCAAAGATGACTAATTCTTTCCTCTGGACACAAATTTCAGACTATGTTACGCCAAATTTGGGTAAGGTTATCTGCAGATACTGCATTTTTGTTCCAGAGGCAAAAAAGTCTCAAGTGTACTGCAGAAAATCAAACTTTTGAAAAATGCAGAAATTATCACCAGTTCCACTGCATAACCAGCATCTGTTCTCATATAAAAAAAATGTTAAACTTTATTGCACCATCACCTTTTTTTTTAAAAAATATCCCCCATTCAAGTAAAATATTAAATTATTTTTATCAAACAAAAAACAAGGTCGTCTTTAAAACAGCATGTAGATACAGTATAGGTGCTATACAGAAAAAGTCTAAAAGAATGACATACATAAAATCAGAAGTGACAGAAAACAATCATTATGTTCTTCTCTATGATTAAAAAAAGATTGCGAAAAGATTGTGTAGGCTATTTATTGATGCATGAAAAGCATCCCTCTTCATTCAAGGTGTTGAAGCAGGTGACACCTTCAAGCTGTCAAGTGCTGCATGAATTCTGAAGTGCAACCTGGACTCCATGGAGTATTCCTTGTAGTTGTTTCTGCAAAACAGACAACTTATTTTAAGAAGAAGGTATTTGGACTGCATTATTTCTACTTCATATGTCCATTAACAGTCTTCATTCCTTCAACAGGAAATGGAGACTGACAGAAAGATGAGTTACGAGGCATTTAAAGCTACATCCACAAACTGAGCAAAGAAGACTCAGACAAGTACTAAAATAAAATGTCCTGATAAACTGAACCCATGTCTTCAATTCAACTACACTGCAAATGTTCTCCAAATCAAGAACACAGATTTATAATTACTTGTATTTTGCAAGGAAACTGTCAAGAAGAAAAAAAACCATGTGCTTTCATTGCTACAAATACCCAGCTATTCTTAATTTACAAGGTGATTTTTAAAAAATCCACTTACTTTGCAATTTCTATGTATCTTATTGCTTTTTCTCTCTCATCCTGTTGTTTGTACAGAAGACCCATTTCATACAGGGTGAATGGCACCAAGTAATTGTCATATTTTATTTGCTTTTCACTAGAAAACCAGAAAAATACATTAATGGTTACTTACAACCCTGTCTCAAGTAACTTTTAAAAGCAATCACTGCCTGTACTAGCATGTAGCCAGAAACAACACTCTGGAACCTTTTTTACTGGTTAACTCTGTGCACATTAATAAACAGTCCTAAAGCACTATAGCAGCCCTAGACGTGTAGAAAATAAAGCTGAACAAAATGTAGGTATTCAATTCAGAAGACTTTTACTTTCACCCATGCAAAACATATACTTTATGAAGAACTGCTGTCTTTAGATTTTTTTTTAATATCTCAGCTATAAAAGCCTGCCTGTTGCCAACTACCTTTGGAAAAAGATTTTTCAGAAATAGTGTTCCTTTAACTTGCAACCAAACAAACCCCTCTGCCCTGTAACTTGCAAAGTGCTTGACTAAACTCACACGGGATCTTAAAAACAGCAAGAGAAAACAAGATTACAAGAGAATTAAGCCACACATAATTCTCAATATCAAATTCTATTAGTTATTAATTTTTCTAAATCGCTTGCTAGAAGAATTGCATATGTGAAAATGCTTCTTTAGCCCAAGTACTTAAAAACTTCCAAGAAGTTTTCAATAACAACCAGTACCTGACTCATGTTTTATATAGAAAAGCTATTACAGCTGGTATGGATCTGACATCTGAAATACTTGATAAATCCAAAACACAGGAAAACCAAGTCTTTGACTGAAACATGTAGCACCAATTTCTCATCTACATGGAGAAGCATTAAACTACTGAAGTACTAAATACTGAATTAAAAAAAAAACAAACATGAAACCTAAATTAATTGTCCTTACCTACAGATAGCTCTGCAAATTCAATTCCAAATGTATTTGGGTATGTTGCCTGACAGTTTGATTTACTTAAGTCTAAAACACCACATATATAAAGCTATAGTAAGTATTAAATTGCTATAGAAAAATACAAGCAAGGTTTTCTGGTTCTCTAACTACTTTCAGAGGTATTTCAATTCCAGCTCCATAACAGGATGCTTAATTATTCAAAATTCTAACATGACAGCTACAACAGGAGTATCACGAATGTCATCAAAGGCTATAAAATCCATTTCTGCAATTTTTTTACCTTTGAATTACTTTATTGAAACATAATTCAGCTTGCATGAGTCTTCCCAAGTGTTTCAGGCAGAGGCCTTTTAGTAGCTGCAGCATGCACGCATCATCCACATAGTATTCATTGTGATCTAACAGTAAAAGCAAGATATGTCAAACAATTTGAAGGCATCATGAAAAGGAAAATAAAATTTTCAGTAGGGAGTCTGTATTTAGACTCAGGACCTTGTTTCTCACATTCTGTATCTCAAAACGTACATAACTTTCAGGCATGATTTAAAATACTGTCTACTAAAGAAGATGTGTCCATGACATCCTTATCTTTCTCTTAAAAGACAGGCAAAGAAGAAATAAGAAATTGAAACATTCAACAGGCATAAACTGTCATTAATTAAAGATTTCTTACTTGAAACAGCTAAAACTAGAGACAGAAACCATCACATTATCTTAATAGCTTCCCCTGTTACAGAGCACTGGCAGACCTCCAGTAGTACCAGTAACATAAAAAAACCACACAAAACCACACTACACCTCTGTCTTACAGAACTCCTCAGAAGAATCATTTTGCAGTACAAATTCAAGAAAACATGTTTATTAGTAATTCTATCATCTCCAATGTTTAAGAAGCCTTGGTAGTAGTGTATAACATTTGAAAAACTCAATAAAGTTTTATATGCAATAAGACTAAAAATACCAGATGAAAGAGGGTGTATGAAGCAAGTGAAAATTTACTTAGCAAGTGTGATCCTTTTTAGTTCCCCTAGTTTGTAGCATTTGCTGAGTACAAGGAAAGAAAAGAAAGGAACGAAAACACATATGGATAGACAGATGGCACCACATATATTAACAATTCAGGAAGCAAAACACTCTCCCTTCAGATCATGTTGTTTACAACTAATTACCAGCTCTCTAAGGTCACGTTAGTTTTTTCCTTAATAGTCTGCCAAAGAAATCCTACGTAAACAGTTCTGAAACATGCAAGACTAATGCATTTTAGGATTCAGCAAAGTGCTTTGCCACTACGTTCAGCGTTATTTCTGCCTGTGTTTAAGCCCAGAAAGTCGTGGTAGATTGTAACTGACAGACTGCGCTTTTAGTGACAGCAGAAGCGCAGCGCAGGAGTGCTCTGCATCCTCTCCAGCCTGTTTGCTAGGCTAAGGCACTGCATCCTGTGACTGTCTCCTGAAGGACTCATTCTTTGAAATTACTGGGGGTATGCACTGATGTCAGCAAGGGCTCGCCAGTCTTTAACAACTTCAACTAGTATCTCAGTTATTTCCCAAAAGAATAAAAGCTATTATGCCAAAACATTAACACTAAACGACAACAAATGCACAGGCCAATTTAACACAGACAACCTTGCAATAAATGTGGGAGAACCATCTTTTCAGCTGGAGTGCTCAGCACCACAGGAAGTATCATTACCAGGATTAAAAAACATGCAAAAAAAAGAATTTTTCTTGAAGTTACATATTCTTTTTTCTTATGTCTTGGAAATAAAAAACCTGAAAAAATAAGTTTCCCAGAAATACTGAGGGAAAAAACCAAACCAAACCAAACCAAAAAACCCCATCTCTAATGTCTTTCATTTGTTCTGTCTATCCTCTCTATTTTCAGCTTTATACAACATAAAATTACTTTCAATCCTTGAGAGATTCCATGCTGTGCCTATTCACTTGAAGCAAATGAAATAAAAACAGTTCTAAGTCTCAATCCCTAAGTGACCTTAGTGTATAATCAAAACCTTTTTTTTACAGCATCTTAGCAATCCTTTGATGCTACAGCTACCAAAAACTGTTTCTTAAAATTGTATTGTAACCTTGTCATACTCTGCTAGCAGCCTTAATCACTTTTTCTTAGGGATTCAGCAGCAACTCCGCTAATCAAGAGTCTTTATTTTCTCTGATTCCATATCTTTAAAAGCAGATCAAGATCACATATATGAAGTCCAAAATAAAATTACATTTGACTGAAGTTATGACTAAAAAACAATACAGAAAGTATACATGCTTCCAGACTATATCCTATTTGCAAACAGTGAATTTCCACAAGAAAAACAGAATGGTTTTATTTCTGTTGCTTTTATTCGGGTACCTTGTACATCTTCTTAGGAATTTGACAGGAAATTCACTTCACTGTTACAACTGATGAGCACTTCTAGTACAAACCTCTGCACAATACTGCACTGGATTTCCAACAGGTTCTGCCAGAGCCCTCCATGTGGAGCTCATGGGAATTACTTTCTTTGCAAGTATCTTGCATATCACTACTCTCTGGCTTTAATATCACAACAACAAAAAAGGAAAACACTTGACATTTAAGAGGCACACTACTGATTCTGCAGAAAGGTGAAGAGCACCACAAAAAATAAAGGAACCCAATTCAAACATGGCCATGCAAGTTATTCTAATCTGGTTTCTTATATCATCCAGATTTGACTGTAACATACTTCTCGCATGGCCTTTTATAATTTCTTATGCATTGCCTCAATGTACACTGTAAATCACATTTAGATATATCTTCCATTTCAGAATTGCTGTTTTAACCATTGGTAAAACTAAGTTGCTAAACTGTTGGTAAGTGCGACTAAAATCTGGGTTCAATAGATATTATTTCTACTGAATTATCATTAAAAAAGTCACATTAAAAATAATAATATTTATTCTAGAAAAATTCCAAAGAGGATTCTACCAAAAAATTCACAATAGGTGACAGCACCCATCTGATAAAATCTGATTAAATCAAGTACTTGTGCAGTAAACCAGTTGCAATAATGTAATTTAAATTCTTTTAGGAGTAAGTTACAGGCTGATTCTCTAAACATTACCCTAAGATTCAAAACCATAGTCAAAGTTCATTTTTAAAGTACAGTTTATTTTACAACTAGGAAACATGTTTTATTTTGCCAGAAAGTAAAACAAAAAAACACACTAATGAATGCATAGCACTTCATTATACTTTTATACTTAGTCATATTCTACACTGCATATGTCCTCTGTAATAACGTGTGATATAAACTGGTTTAGAAGAAGTGTTTTCAGACAATTTAGGCATTAGCACATCATAGTCCAAGAACACTCTCAAAGACAAGAAAAACTAAACTAGACCAGTCTGTAACTAGTAACCTCATGTCCTTGAGTTTTCTGTATTCATCTGCAGCATCAATTTATCTGCAGAAAGAACATATTGAAGAACCATTCCTAACTTGCACGTTCAAAATTTCCATACTTGGACTTAATTAGCACATTGTCAAAGTCAACACTCACTTTGCACAGTATCAGAAGACAGAAGCATAGAAAAATGTCAGCATTTCTTATAAGACTATTACTCCACCTTAATTGACCACTTACTAGTTTCATTTTGTAGAGCAGCTTCTTCTTTTTCAATTGTTACCAGTAAGTTTTCAGTGAGGTCTGCTCTTTTGCCCACAATTGCAAATCCATTCCAGACATACATCATTTCCTGACCAAAATAAGAAAAACAGGAAAAATTGGTAAGAAAAACTCATGGAATTGCATAAATATTTAACTAAAGAGTGCCTCTGAAAAGGCTGTTGTGGAACATTTTGAGTACATTAAAACACTACATAAGATTATTTTAAACAATACAAAATGGTTATGAACAGGAAAGGAAAAATTTCGTTGAATGTGTGTTGACTAAAGTTAACCTGTGTTTCCAAGTTTTGAATGTTCTGACACCTTTTTAATGGATCATGTATTTTCACAGATCTTCAAAAACTAAAATAAACAGATTTTATCACATGACAGTTTACCATGACCCACATAACACATCAGCAAAACTGGGTGGTTTAGGTTCAACTTGTGGCCTCTGCCCCATGAAGTAGAGAAAGAAATGAAAGTAGTTTCTTTCTATAGGATGACAGCGAAATTTGGTGTGCATTTGAGTGTGCACTTGTATATACAGTATACTTATGAAATATGTCGTTAAAAAAAAAAATGCAGACACATAATACCTGACAATATTATTCCTCCCCTGTATAATGAAGTATATTGATTTCTTTTCTGTTTCAAATGGATGAAAACAAAGCAAGAGCAATTACCAAGACAGGTAGTATCAGCTTCACTGGTTGAGGACATGCATAGCGTCGAGCTTTCCTTACTGCAAACTTCTCAGTTGGAATGGATTTTCCTGCAATTCTCTGTTTTAGACCATCCACTTGTCTACAAGAAGGGAAAATGGAAAACATGAATTGTTCATTGGGCTTTTTTTTAATCTCATTTCAGTTAGCAAGATTAACTATTTGCCTCTGAAATACAACATAAAATTGTTTTACACCACACAGACCAGAGCTGTAGGAAGTATCTTTGCTGATAAAAGCAGTATTTTGAATATTCTAATGCTAGAAGCAAAGAGAAAAACTGAAAAATTTATGGTTATAAGCAGGAAGTAAGTCACACAAGACAAATACATGGGGGGGAAAAGAGTGCACATCCAGCTGCTTTATAAAAGTTTACCTGAATAAAGACACTACGTCCTCACCAATCCTCTTCAAATCATCCTCTGGAAGCATACACAGAATTGCTGCTTTCTGGAATACATATATTGCCTATTTCAAAAAGAAAAAGCAACATATTACCACATCTGATTTGCTGTGTTCAACCAATACACTAAAGACTCAAATCTCTCATGCCAAATGCTGCAGCAAAGTGTTTCCAGTAATTCTCAGGCAGGTGTAACCATAGAAATTTAGCATTCCCTTTATCACATAGTTTATGCTGTAATTTTATTTTCAATGTATTTATTAATATTTTTAGTTAGTTAGTCAGAAAGTTAAAGGTGCCTCCTGCAAAGAACAGGAGAATTTATTATGCAAACCACGGTTAAAGAGATGAGGTTAAATGACCTAACTTTTCTAAAGTCCATTCCTGTTATTATATGATCTATATCATGTAGAGACACTCTTTGAAAAAAACAAAAGGAAATATCTGAGTACTAATTCAAGGACAGTTCAATAACCAGGTTTTGCAGAGAAAGAAAAAGGAATGTCCATAACTCTATTCAAGACATTTGCAATTCATGTTGAATATACTATTCTCTTCCTCTTTTGCCAAGAATTAGATGTTACATCCTTTTTTATTAAGCAGAACAAAACAGCAATCTAGATAGGAACAGACAATAATAATGCATAAAAAATACTGACACATTTTGCTTGGTTCATACTTCAAAAAACATTTTTACAAGTAAAAGATTATCTGATGGCCCAGCTTTTCTTGTGAGATCCTGTCCCCAACAGTCTTCTCATTTTGTGTCACTAAGCATCTGCTGAGTAGGTGTGTCTGTTTATAAACAACTAACACAGTTTCATCAGCCAAGTTTTACTAGTGAGTATTAGAACTTGACTTGAGACAAAGTTTACAGTTTTTCTATCCCTATTCTTTCTCTCAGCTCAAGTAAGTACCTCCATTTTCGGAGGAGCCAAAGCATTGTTGCTTATGGTTCTGCTGCTTCAAAACATGAAAGAAAAGCTCATCCTTAACCACCCAGTTAAAACATTTTGGTTCCATTGACTCTTTGCTTGTGAGTTTCTCAAGAAGGCACAGATTATACTTATTGTGCAAACTGAAAATTAACTTTAACTGTAGAGATCGTTGGTATATCACAACAATGTCCACCTGCCCATTTACCTTAGACCACCTGCTCTCTTTGCTGAGCAGGTCTGCATACCGATATGCTTGAAGCCAGTCCTGCTGGAAGGTGTAGCACCACATCAGTTCCCAGTAACAGAGATGATGGATCTGTTTCCACTCTTGCTGAGCTGCTATGCAGTCTTGGAACCTCAACTGTGCCTATGAGTAGTGAAGGAAGAATGATGAAAACTGGCTCAACTACAGGTCCATGTGAGAGCCATGTCTAATTACAGAGCAAATTCTTACCTAGCACTCAGGTGGAGAACACCTGACAAGTAAAATGAGATAAACTTCCAGCCTCACTTAGAGAAAAGGCTGGAATCAACACTGACAATGAATGTGAACAGAGATAACAGCATAGTTATATAGCACAACTGATACTTTGATTGATTAATTATTTTTCCCCCTCAGGCTGAACACTAAACAAAAACCTTAGAAAGAAAAAACTGATTTACCTTTTCAAAATTTCCTTTCAGTATATCTATTCTGGCAGCATAAAAAAGAATAATGGAACCCTTGAAAGGAGGTGAGAAAAATAACCAATTAGGATTTTGAGCTTAGGGAAGTACATTTCTGTCATAAAATTTATTGAAAATACACACATTTGGAAATTTCTGGAGGTAGGGTTCAAGGAGACTGTCTGCTTCCTGAAGGTTGGCTTCCCCTGTACCTAGAAAACATAACAAACCAATCTCAGTGTACTTAAAAACCTGCAAGTTTCACAGATTAAGATTTTGTTTTCAAATCCTATTATGACTTTGATAGATCAAGGGATGATTGCTTTTATGTGAAAGCAGAATGACTTCATCATTTTGTGTTTCTATAAAACTAAATTCTTGTCCCAAAGACACTAAGTCCTTTTAAGGTACCAACTGTCTGTAGGTAGAAACAGACTAGAATTACAGAATATTCCTTAAACTGTTCCATTATAGATCCTAGTTATATTTTTAAATCCTTTAATTGCTTTAGCAAGTTAGGAAAACATTCCTCAGCTGCCTCTTCTCCTAATTTTGAACTCAGTAATGAAATACAAGTGATACTGGAAGAAATGAAGTTCTCCTTAATTTCCTGATGAGCCTGAGGGACAAGGACTGAAATACTTAAAAATTAAAGAATGTGAAAATATATGGCAAAGAAGCATACAGAATTAATTATGACTTTTAGCTCCAAATGGCAAAAGCAATTAATTCTGGGTGTATAGGCTTTTTTTTTTTTGGAGATAGTTTTATAATATCTGATGTTCATTTATGGATGACTTTTCTGAACTTAATACTGTTTTGCAATATTTTGCTGTCACATATTGAAACAGCCCTGCAAATCAGGCAAGATGTTGGTATAATGCTATCTACCCTCACTGTTTCTGCAGACACAGCTTTGTCACAGATATTAATTTCAGATCATAATTAGGTATACAACAAACTCCTATTTGGCCACAATTTTGAAATTCAGTTATAAAAATAAATCACAATATCTACCATAAGGTGTAGCATGATTGAAAAGCTACACAGTGGGTCTCACCAAGGATTAAGGAGACGTAAGTATGATAAACCAACAGGGTGAAAGTACACAGAATGGCCCTCAAACTGCTGCCAGATGCGCCTTCCCGTAGTTGGCAGAGGCCCAACTCCTAAAGAATATCACAAACACATGCAGAATTAACTATCAGTATACAGAGTTACTATGAATTTTTTCTGGCTAACCAAAATTCAGTTTTCCTTTCAGATGTAAGTATTTCATAATTCAGTACTTATTATCTCAAATCCAACACAACCCTCTACGAAAACACTTCTATCACAGCTAATAGCACTCAGGAAGGAGAAGATTAATCTAACTCTTAATAAAATCACGCATGTATTTCAGTGCTCTGGTGAAATGGGAACACCACATGAACCATGCAGACACACAGGTCTACAACCCTTCCCATTATTTTCTGACTATAAGCCTTTCAGAATAACATCCTTCAACCTATGTTCAGTGGGAAACTTCACAACTATTCCAATGCTACTTGTTGGTGTGAGTCTTCCTTCACAGAAAACCCTGGTTATCCTCAATTCTCTTCCATCAAATCAGTCACTATTTAAGGTTCTGACCAAAATATTACCTCTGCTGATACATCAATGTCTAAATACAGATCCAGATTCATGGAGCCTTATGCAGCTCTTACCACACGAGACTTCCTTTACTTTCCTGTTTAGACCCGTTATGTAACAGCTTGACTCTTTGGGGGCTGTAGATACAAGCTCAGAGCTTCCCTGCTCAAGAGCAGTGACTCCTCAGAAACATAACTTTGCCTCAAAATATTAACAGATCAGTTTTACTGCATAGCAACTTGATGAATTATAAGAGAATTCAAGCACCACACAAAAAAATTGTGATGATATTTCAAAATAATTTGTTCTTTTTCTTTCAGCCTTTATTGAGTTTTAATCAGGGAAAAACGTTTATTATGGAGGAGCTTCAGCATGAACCAGGTCTTTCAGAGGAAGAAACAGAACGAAGAGGTCTCTACTGAAGTTTAATTTTACAAAAGGAGAACCATCTTGTGGAGAAGCTAACAGCAATAAGACCCTGTGGTTACTGTAGCACTAATAACTTGAAGTTTTGTTGTGTACAGTTCTGTGGGTTAATTTATTAAGGTTTTTTGCTTGAGTTTTGTTCGGGTTTTTTCATTTCTTATGGGCATCAAAAAGAGTTTTAAAGAGCTGTAAAATACTTATTAAACAAGTCCAGGTTTACAAAACAAGGCTATAGTTACAAATACTTTTCTTACCCATAAGAGAAAGATGTATCTAGATTCCAGAATTTTTTTTTTCCAAAGAAATGGGTAGATATTTTGGGTGGAAAAATGTAGAACTGTGATTCTTCCCTCAGTTACTGGTGTGAGGAACGTTAAATTGTGATTACATCAACTAAAAAAGAAAGCTGATATCCTCTACTTAATGATCAGCAAAAGGGAAGGAAATTGCATTGGAAAAATCTCCTCTGAAGTAAACTGGTCATTTCCCATGGTTGTTAAAGAGCAAGGTATCACCATGTGTGCTTTTATGCCTGTATCATCTAGCCCGCTTATCATTTTAACAACACTAAAATACTTATAAACAATAGAGATTATACTTTTACTGTGGAATATGTGACATTAAATCCATCCAGTCTTTTATATGAGAAAAAATTAATTCAAAGAAAGAAGTATCAAATCAAATACCCTGTTGCCAGAAAATCCAATAAATTCTAAAAGTCGAAGGATCCTTCCTGGTAAAAGTGACAGCATCTGAAATACAATTTTTTTTTAAAAAAAAGGATAATTAAAAACATGTACACTTCAAAAAATAAGTTACTATAAATATGAACCAAAAAGGTTAGCTACTATGTTAAATGCTATTACACATTAGTAAAAAAGTAAAACACGAAAAAACTTGAAAGTAAACGTGTATGCTCAGAATTCAAATGATCATCCATCATGAAAAAAGTAAGACAGAGTCCAGCTGCAGTTCTTTAGATAATAACGGATGTTTCTATCTTCATCGGGTCAGAATTTCTTAAAAATTGTGGGTATTTTGGAATGAAAGTATTATCTATTTTAGTACTACTTACAACCTACAACTGTCATCTTCCTTTACCATTATTTCATTTTATTGGGAGTATCACAGAAGCTCTACTTGTTCCAATGGGAGCACTGAATTAGCAGAGCAGTGAGCATAATGGTTTTAGAAATACTAGCTGTTGCCATAATCCTTTAGCCCTCAATTTATACGCACTTCTGTTCCCTCTGGCACTGCATCCTTCATTTCCTACACAACAGAAAATGTACAAACACCATAACAACCTTTTCAATGAGCATTAAGAAACAGGACTACTTGAGAGTCAGTTTGTAGAAAGCTCCATTCACCCTAATATACTCTGTTCATCAGACACTTCTGTTAAGCCTCCTACCGAGAAGACCCCATGAAGGAGAGGTCAGGGCACTTATGAAAACAGTTGTTTCAATTTTAAAGTCTGGTGTAGATAGACCTGAGTTCTTCTGATCATACTCAAAATCGGCTATCTCCAATCTAGAATGACACAGAAATTAACATACTGGCAGAAATCAACTTTCACTATTGCCATGACAGACGTGAAAAGGTCAATGTAGCAAATTGTAAAGAAAATGCAATTTTCTTTTGCACAAACTCAGTAAACTACTGTTCATTCTTCTAACTATAATTATCTATGTGAATCTAGAGTATGTCACTGAAGCAAAAGAATGGGATACATGGGGGAGTTAGAATTAAACTGTCACTCCAGGTATTCTGAAACCACAGCCCAAACATCTTAAAAAATCCTGCTACACACAGGTAGATGCAGCTCCTTTTTCACTTCAGAAATACATACATTAGTTACTCACAGAGAATGAACCAGTTCAGAATAAACTAGGAGAAACATCCCAGAAAGCATGCATGCCAGAAGTTGCTGCGGTTTCGTGTTTCACAAAACCACCAAAGCCTATATTCCTATTTTATAAATGTCTAAATGTTAAATCAGTTACAGTACTGTTTATGCAAAGAAAGACAGTCCTACAGAATTATCCCAATGGCCTTTCTGTAGTGGAAGAAGTCATACCAAGTTGAATGCTCCAATTCCAAGATTTACTCCCCCTTCAAACTGGTAGTATGTTTCATTTTTGCTTTTGTTCCCCTGAGTCATCTGCAGCACCTGATGACATTCTCTTGTGATGGAGAAAAAAAGGAGGGAAGGGAAACACAACATAGAAATTACATTAAGTATAATCACTATGGTTGCTACAAAAATATTCCTTTCTATTTCGGGTGCATTAATGCCACTCCAACTGCTTATACCAACATTGAAGTTAAGTGTCTTCTAATAGCTTACTTGTATATTTGGTAACTCGTCCTAATTTTGAGGCCACCTTTGATAAAGTTGATCATATTTTCATCCTGGAAGAAAAAAAATTAATTGTATGTACAATACAACTGTATAAATATTGTGCATACAGCTATTACACATAACACATACATAAAAACCTTCCAGCTACACTTACATTTATTCATAAGTCAATGGTCATTGGAAACACTAAAAATGTTTTTCATTTACTAGATGCGTCTGTAAGACTGACATTAACACCTACTCTAAGTTGTCAGGCAAACATTTCTGTGGTGTGTGTTACAAATTTTAATACTTAAGAGAGAGGTGAAAAAAAGAGTCCAAGTGTTACTTTCAGCAGAATTTGCAATGTATGTAAATGAACCAAGAAAGCTCTCCAGCAGATGGTGCTGTAGGAGCTGTTTAGAACATTTGGAAATGGCGATTCCCACACACACAAGGAAGCCTACAGAAACTGTCAGAAGACAAACTAAAGAATTCCCTGAACAGATGGAAATCTCATTGCTGATCAAAAGTAATCACATGTGTTACTCAATTTATGTGCTTACTAACCCCTAGAAAAGCCAATACAAAGCCACAAAGTACGTGCCAGCAAAACTAACTTCCTGAAAAGTAAGGCAGTACCAGTTCAACAGGATGGTACTTTTTCTCCTAGAATTCACACAAAAGGGGAACATGTGCTGGTATTTCAGAAATGCACATTCAAATACTTAGGGACAGTATATAGAATGTGGAAAATGAAAAAACACCAAAAAAAAAAAGCGCCTCAGAATGATCAACCAAAGGAAATTTTGGCTTCCATAAAAGGATTGTCATTTCAGAAGACCTTATCTGTTTTGTCTCAAACACTGCAAGTGTTTCAGTACAAGAATTCTAGTTCCCTCTGAGCGGCTACATTTTTGTTATCATCACCATCCTAACATGAATCATGGTCAGCCAAATATGAAAAATATCGGGCAGGATAGCAATCAGCAGCGTGGGGTATTACAGTCAAAAGTAACACAGAGGTGGTGTTTAAGAGAAAATATACATCTAAGGGGTTTTTTATTGTTTTATACAGTCCTAACTCACCTCCTTTAACAACTGTTTCAAAATTCTTTCCATGCTTAAAAAAGAACCCACCCACCCAACAAAAATACAGAGGGTTGCTTCCACTTGATTGGTAAAGGAGAAAGCCAGTTATAGGAAAGACTGACATTCAATCAATAATATTTCCTGACACTTCTGGGCAAATACTAGATCAAGTAGTTCATAAATATTTGTCAAAGGAACTTATCTGACCTTAGTTTCTATGTGCCTTACTTCCTTCTCATATTTATATTGGAAGAGATTATCTAAAATATATTCAATAAACATTTGTTAAACACTCACATACATCAAAAAAGTATGACTCCTGTTTTCAGAAATCAAATTTCAAATTGTATTTGAAAACTGCAGCATGAAGTCCCTGAAACACAACCTAAATCAATAGCACCAGACAGTACAAAATACCAGATCTCTCTGTGAGCTGAACTGCTGTTACCACAGCAAAGCTAAGGCATGCCCATTTTTTAATCAATCATTCATTACTATATTATTCCTGACACCACATCAAAGTGCACAGACTGCAACACTGAACTGGAAATTACATGAGTATATCAGCTGAAGTTTTGTTAGTTGGGAAACATGCTACCCATCTGTGCAAAAAATGACTTGCACTTTCAAACAACACACCTCCTCATACCTGAACTTAATTTTATACAGGCACTAAACACTGTCTGATGTGATGCAAGTCATTTAAACATACCACCTTGTACATAACAGAAATATACCTTAGGGTGACACCTTGGTACCTGAATGTCAATAATGTCTTTGCTTATTCATACAAAGAAAGAGAGAACTTTGATGAGTAGCAGAGGCTTTACCATACTTTCAATCATAGCCATGAAATAACTAGAAAAAAATCTGGTGTTAAATATCATATCTATCTTTGGAATGATGTTTTCCAAGAACTAATCTCTCTACATTACACTGCCATACAAAATCAAAAACTGATTTTACCTGCACGAAGGTGAGAGCAGCTTTCTGTAATAAGCATTCAGCATAGCAGATTTCAGCATGCATTTCCTCTATATAAGAAAGAAAAGTTATTTACTATCAGCAAAGTCATTTTCAATATTGTCTTCTTGGGGTCAATGGAACAAACAAAATGCTGCCAAGACAAGAAATTAAAAAAAAAAAAGCAAAATTCTGCTGTTGCCATTTTGGTAACTGCTGAGTAATAGCTTTAACACGCAAATCCCAACAGAATTCTTCTATTTCCCTTCTTCTCAGACAAAACCTTGTCAGAGCTCACCTCAGTCTATGGCAAAATCTACTTGACATTCTGGTAGTCAGTCTCCTGTACTTTTCATTGATTCTAAGCTTAACAGCCTACAGCAACTAAGTCTTTCAGCCCTCCTTCCGTGTGTTACAAGAAACTTCTGTAGATAAACTGTAACTCACTGAGGTTTAGGCTTTTCCTACATCCACTGAGACATTATGAACAGGTTTTCACCAAGTCATGCTCAACAAACTGAAAGCCCCAGGCACTTTCTGTCTTCATGCAGCACTAAAGTACATTCGATTTAACACACATGACACGAGCTGCTCTGCACCCATGCTGCAAGACCAGCCACATGCACAAGGCTGCTGTATGTACAGTGCATACGTGGTGAGTTTGATGTGTCCAAGTATTAAAGAGGATTCTTGTGCCAGGTTAGAAAAAAATGCATACTTGATTCTGCCCGAATCAGAAATAGGAGATCAGCATTTTCAGAGCCATGAACAATGTACTGATACCATTTCCCAAAACACCTTAAGGCAAAACAGACAAGCACAAAACTTGTTAATATATTCAGATTCCAATGCAACTAATGACAAGGATGTATTCCTCTGCATCAAAGATTCTTAAAATTGTGGGAGCTGTCTTAAGTAAAAAAAAGGAAATTTCTCTTCAGTCCTATAATGTGTTGTGAATGGCATTCCTTTCTTAATTCATGCATGCTCAAAGACAAAAAAAAATTAGGCTGAATTCTCCACTGAAGCTTTGCATTGAAATTAGGGAAAAAAGATTATATACATGGTTTGCATGTTAATTACTGTAAGACATTAATCAAGTTACAGAGTTAAGCATATTAGTACACACTGGTAGGGGTAGTTTTGAGGTTTTTTTCACTTTTTAACTATTGTAAGCCACTTACCTTCACTCAACTGATCCACTGTCTGTTTGGAAACCAGATTGGACAAGGATTCCACCACTGTGCTTCTTTTCCTGAATCTAAATAAGTTGTGCATGGACAAAAAGAAACCCATACACTTCAACACAAACCTGAATTTAATTAATAGGAATTCTTAATCATTTCCAACCAAAATTTACAGAGCTTCTTAGCAAAATGATCATTTGTCAACTGTTTAAATTCTTTCAGTAGTCTAAAAGACTTGTAGGCCTCTAAACTAAAAAGCCTATCCAGCATTAAATGCATGCTTGCAACTTCAATTCATTTACATTAATGTATGATAACTTCAACCTCACTTCCACTCACTGCAAAGGTGTCTCTGATGCTGGGCAAGACACTTGAACTGGACTTTGAAGTTTTATGAATTGCTTTTTTCTGCTTCTTAAACTTGTACTCAGGATTAGAACGAAAAAATCAAAAGAAGCTCTGTTTTCAACATAAATGCTTCAGTATTTTATGGTGATTTATGCCAGACAGAATGCCAAAACAATCACATACTTTACTTCCAAGAGATCTCAATTGTCCATTTTAATTCCAAAAATTAATTTTGACAAAAAATTACAAACAAGTCAGCTTCAAGAAGAAGCTAGAGAAGCAATTCTACATTTAGAAAATGAATGCAATCTGTAAGGGAGTCACTAATTATAAATACGAAGCATTATCTTATAATTTGTTTACACTACTCTTCACATTGACAATTATGGGATCCTGACAACAAGATTATGACATTACAAGTTAACATAATGCATACAAGAAAAGAGACAATTAAGGTACATGTAGTTCTGGTAATTCTTCACCTTTGAACTTTTAATTGCCTTCCTCTTGCATTTTTATGAGTTTTGCGACAGACTAGACCAGAGTACTCATGAATTAAAGTTCATACCCTGCAGAGATGAAAGCCTGTATTGCAGCTCTCTAGACTACAGGGACATCTAATCTTCAGACACACTAAACAAAATAGTTCAGATGAAACTGCAAATTGATAGCACACCTAAAAAAGATGCAGGAACTGCACTTCTTAGATAGTATCTGATAATGCTTTCTCATTTCCTTTTTTTTGCCATTGTTAAGATGATGATGTTAAAAGTCTAACATTTGGCAGTCATTTCTTGAGAGATCATTAGCGATAGAATATGGCCTAACCAATATGATAAAGAACTGGTAAAGCAGAAATTTCTATTTTTGTCAGAGGTTTTTTAAACACTTTAGCTTTCACAGTCAATGTTCTAAGGTTTTTTTAATTAAAAACACAATGATCACTAATAACTTTTATTTTCTATTCCGATTCATTGCTGTTAAAAGAAAGACCAGAAGCAAAATGTTCAGTTCAGATAATTTCTGATATGAATAACAGCTCCTTAAGATAAGCTAAACACATTTGTAACAACAATAAAAAAATTAATTTGGTTTTTCAGAAGAAACATTAGTACAAGCTTAATTGTGTTGAACTATTGGTTCAACCTCTGGAAACTACTTTTTAAAAGAGACTGTTTTCATGCTGAAAGGAAAGATTCAAAATACAGGCCTTTAAATTGTTGGAAAACAGAAAGTCACAGCTGTCAATAGCTTAGACAGTTCAATCGTGTAATGTCAGCTTATGTGTAGGTCACACAGTGAACCAACCATTTAACTAATTTTAGTAGCTATTAATACCCTGACACAACAAGTTTGTTGTTTCTACAATACTATGTGGAAAAATATCTTCACCAGTAGTAATTGTGTAGAGGGACTTACTGCACCTTTACAAATTTAGACCACTATCATACAGACAAGAGTCTGCTTTAAAAGCATACAGAGAACTGGGGTATCTCAAGAAGAAAGCCTATTGGGTTTAGTATCTCACAATGGTCATTGCACAGGCTTACCTTTGGCAGGTTTGCAAAGCCTCCTTCATTGTAGAAATTCCCATTTGTATATCCTGCTGTTCAAAGGTCATAGCAGCTTGCATAACTAAAATAGTGCTGTATCCAAGTGCATGGTACATACTATCTTTGGACCTGGGAAAAACATGGATCTTATGCATTTAAGCAACACTTTACAAATTGCAACACAAAGTTAAATGCAGAGGAACTTATATTAATTTGTGAAAAGACAGAAGAATTAAGCAGGAAAGTAACAGATGTGAGAATATGACCTAGTAATATCATCTTCCAATGGAGCCTGCATGTCTGCCTCCACAGGATAGTGTCACAGCTAATTCCAGAAAATATCCCACTAGGGTTACACAAGCATTTACACCTAATTAAACATCATTTGCAGTCCACTGGTATATCTCTTTAATTTAGACATAAATAGTCGTTCACATGCTTTCACTTAACACAAGGATATTCTTCTAACATTATTACACGATCTAAACACAAATTCCACATTTGTGTCATAAAAATGTCAGTACACACACATGCTCAGCTCTGCATAAAAACTACACTAAATCAGTCTGGCTTTCACCACGTTAATTACACCATTACAAAAAAAGTTGTTGGAAAGGGCTTAGGGAGGTGACATACAACTGCAGCAGCATTATTGCTTACAATATGTCAAGTGAACTCAGGTTTTGCTTAACCAAGCTTCAAGAAGTTCAAGGAAATGAAGACTGAATACTCCTTTGGCAGCCTCTCTGGGTACTGTACTAGTAATGTACATTCTTCCAGTGTCCAGTTTGAGCCTCGTAACTCTCATCTTGTGGAGACTTTTGTTTTACCATCTGGCACTTTGGAGAAGGATGCCTCTGCAACTTTCCCTCAACAGATCCACAGTGCTGCTAGATTAATGCCCAAGTCTCCTTTTTGTCAAACTGAACCAAAGCCATCTGAGTGAGTCATATGCTCTAGATAAAACGTATCTTCTAGATATGCTGCTGCTCTCTATCAAATCATCTCCAGTTTCCTCAACATCTTTTCTTCCGTCTAAATTAAGGAGCCAACTACCAAATGCAAGACAGAAATCTTATGCAGAGTAAAAGACAGACTTTTGGGCTAGGTTTTTATTTTTACATTATTTAAAGACTTTACTTTCAAGAAAAGGTTATTTTTCAGTAAAACAATTGGGTTTTCTTTTAAAACGCAGCTGTTTGTTTCTTTGCTAGGATAGATCAACCTTTGTAATATGCTAAATAATAAGCTCAGAGTTTATTAGCAAACATCACTTAAAACAAATTATTTGCAGTACATAAAAACACTAATACAAAACAAGGGAGGTTTTTGTTTTACAATGCAAAAATGAAATATACAAAAAACATTTGGGCAATATGTGTGTGCATGTATCTAGCAATTCATTCAGGCACAATCCTTGTATGTAGACCTTATTTTGCAATACTACCCAAAAATAGTTTTAGCATACACACAAATGCAGGTGGCCCTTCTCAAAGCATTGTTCTATTACAAATAACACTACATAATGCTCTGAAAAGAGAGCTTGAGTCTAACTATAGCTGATTTTAAAAGATGACATCCCTGCCTACCACTTGAGGACACTTGAGCTCTCCACAGCACCAAAAGCAAACACTTGATAGTTGTGTCATCCTTCTGATGCTTCATTCAAAGCTGTTCTTGAACTTGCTCATACAACACCAACACATCACTCTTAATCCACTTTTACCATCACCAAACTGCAGAGCAAGAACATTACTTCACTCTATTAAGACAGGTTACCTATTTCTCTTGCCAACACATCCCTCAATATCCTGTGCTTCTTTCAGACACAGACAGGAAAATAATGGTGGATGGGATTCAGATCCCAGACCTGAAGATCAGCCACCCAGACTGCCTCCCCACAAAGTCACAGGTAAGACAAGCTTCACCTGTGAGCCTGTCCATATTCTTTAATTCTCTACATCTGCACTACCATGCTTTTCTTCTCACTGGAGGAAAGGCAACAAGGGAACAAGCAGAATTAGTCAGAAGATCAAAAGATGAGCTTACAAATGCCAGGTTGGAACACAGTATAAAACACAACAAAAAGAGTATTCTGGACTTTTGTTCCAGCTGTTCTGTATTGTCAAAAGCAGTTTCATTGTAAAAATTATTTGATCAAAGATGCATCAAACAAGGTCTTCCTCCCCAGCTTTTTCCCTCTGTGTGAGGAAAGACAGCTTGAATGATAAACTCTAACATAACAATTCAGTGTTTTATCAACGGTTTTTGAGATGGTTTTGATGACCCAAAAAATAAGTAAAAAAATCCCAAATATGGAGAAATTCTTTCGGACAAAAGAGAATAAATTAAAACTACTATCTTCAGAGGCTTTAAATTAATGTACTTCATGTACTAGATACTATCTGTTTACAACAACTTCAGCAAATAACAGACTCTCACCATGGACGAAGTAGTTCCAGGGCTTCAGAGAACTTATTGTTTAGAAATAAGTTCAGTGCCATCGAACATTCTTCCAGAGCACACTTGAGATCCATCTTGGATGCCCTAAAAAACAGATTCTTAGTTTACTCAAACTGTAAATATAAACAACAAAAAAAACCCATATCTTTACCTTATGTAACACACAAGGTCTTTTGTAGTGATTTTATTTCATTTTCAAAATTTAGCTTTTCAAAACCAAATCATACGCTTAACACTTTATCTATGTTACAAAGGTGTGCCCTCTGCTTATTTAAGTGATGTTTATGGCTTTGCCCTCCTATTCTCATCAGAAAAATTCTCTAAACTTATTAGTGTGTCCAAGCTTTCAATCTTTCCCATCAGTTCAAATGCTGTTCCAGACTGTATTCATATCAGAATCTCAAGAGCGGTGACAAGATAATATTTTCATCAAAAAAAGCAGTAAACAGACACTCATTCAGAAAACAGATATACTAAAAATAGTCCCATCAGAAACCTGCAGATATGCCTAAAGCTTTTGTTCATCCTAATTCACTTCAAGTAAAATCGCTTGCTTAAGCAAAAGCCATCTCAACAAACCCATTCTCTGGTAGTTCTGCCTGAAATACTCAGGAGCTCTCACAAATTATTCCATGGGCCAAACTGAGGACAAACTGGACAATCATGGTAGTGATGTACAACTAGAAGCAACACAGACATCAATGTGCACAGCTGGATCTGGAAAAGATAATCTCGCTACAGCTTTAAAACAACAGGTTTAAACTATATAATGGGCTTTATCCAAGGAAGGTTAAGCAGTGGTAAGCAACAGATCAGGTCAATGGGATAAATATTTAAGTACTGACTAGAGGAGAAGAACTCTAAAGGAGGAATTTAAGAAGAGAACAACGGAGCAGTGCAGCTGCTCTAAATCTAACAGTAACACACATACAAGACAAACAAAGAGGTGGACATGAAAATATGACTGGACAGGGGGTTTTTTACCCTCCAAAGAACAGTGTTGAAAAATAAAAAAAAGTTCACTTAAAAAGACCAAAAGTTTTTTTAAAACACTCAATTTTATTAGCTAATTCCAGGAATACCATCTGCTAGTGAAAAAATGCCAAGTAAGTATTTTTTAGCTAGATTTAAACACTCTTTTTTTCTAGTACACAACCAAGGACCTGAGTTAGTCCCTTAATATTGCATCATCCCTACCCTCTGTGTGTTCCCATGCTTCCTATCTTCTTTTCACATTTGTGTTTATTGGAACTGTTTCCCTTCGCCCATGCCTAGTTAGATTATTCATTCCATTTGCTCTGCCTTTCCTGCTAGGAAGAATGGGTTAGTTGTTTTCAAAAGTTTTTCAAGAAGGTAAAAAAAAAAAAAAAAAAAGGGTGGGGGTAGTAGAGTGGGGTGGGGGGAAATTTTCCTTCTTTTAAATGCCGAATTGGCAGTGGATGTCTTTAGGAGAACAATAAAAAACCACCACCACCATAACACCAGTAACTGAAGTCCATATCTACAAGACAGCAAGCACAGTTTTTATTCTTCCATCCATGCACACCACAACCTATTTGCGGCTAGCACTGAAGCAGTAGCCTGTTCCAAGTGTCTTCCCATAAAAATGCCAGGTTCCCTACCAAGGCAAGTGGAATCTTCAAAATAACAATGGGCCAATGGGCAGATTTTGGTCCTCTCCCATTGCAGACATGTTTACTAACTTTGTGGTAGGCCAAGAGCTCTGTCAACTTTGAGAACAGAAAAACCCCATGTGGGGTAATGTTCTGCTACACAGAGTATGGAGAATTATGAACAGTCATCTGAAGTGGGAGACGAAAGAGAATTGCAAGCAAGATATTTATAACCAAGGAGTTCATAGAACAATCTGAGGGAAGGCAGATCACTGGTAACTACAGGTAATTTATCAATTGATGACTGCTTTATATACTTAGCTTCAAAGTATCTGTGTCCAGCCTCAAGAGAGTACGCTTCTCATGTGAGAAGCAACAGCACAAAAATAGACTGAAGTATTACAGTACTCCACCACTGCAGCACTTTTCTGACAGCGAGGATCAAGGTGTAAGGGCAACAATTTGTTTCCAACTGCTTTACTAAGCCTCAGCTTAGTGAACAGAAATACATTTTCTGTACCTGTATGTTGTAAATCTGCACACTTCCTGCAATCAGAAACTGCTGGAACTTCCCCTGGAAGGAAAATCTAATCTTTAGTTCATTTAACATACCATGAACATTACACCATTTTAGCTACAAGTGTGGACGGTTTGGCATCAAGCTCCCAAATCCCATCATACCACCAGCTCTAGCATCACCACAGTACATATCAGTATTTGCACAATGATTCCATAAACAAGGGTCTTTAAACAACTTGGCACCATGTCAAAACTATCCCTTCCTAGTTGAATGGGTAAGCAACAGATCTCTCCAGCACTTGGCTATCATGTTCTTTCCATCTGTTGCAGACCAGCTCTCTGATGCTACCTGTGTGTGACAAAAACCTGCAGACAATGGAAACATTATTCCTTAAGTCCATATATTGACTGTTCCCTGCATCCAACACACTTATGAAGTTACTTTGACACTTCAGTTATAAAACCTAGGAAGCTAATTTTCTCATACTGTTTTTTCTGGTAAGCTAATCATATTATCTACCAGAGTGTCTCATTCCTGTTTCATTACTCTTCACATATATTTTCTACTGTTTTCCTACATCCTGCAGCACAGGAACTTAACCAGAAGGATTCATTTCAACTCAGATTCATAATTTGATACCAGAATAGTCAGAAGAAAGGAGCACACTGACTCAGAAGCAACTTGGCTATCTTTGCTGGCATTTCTGTGCAGAGGCTCAGAATAAGCACATTTCCTATTTTACTCCCTAAACATCACAAACCAATTTCTACAGCAAGTCACTAGACTGATGAACAGTTCAGACAGTAATGCCGACTCACACTCTCTTTCTGACTCATGTTGTTTTCCTTCTATCTTATTTTTTTTCCCCACCTCCACATAGTTTTCCTGGAACTGACAGGAACTTTATACATTTTATCACATTAGATGAGTATATTCTTTAATTTACCCCAGAACAGTTTAAATTAACACTACTTCAATGATATTATTATGGATTTTGCACCTAGTGTTGTGGTGAAGGACAGCCAACAGCCAAGTCCACGCAGCCACTTGCTCACTCCCTCACCAGTGGGATCAGGGAGAAAACTGGAAGGGAAAAAGCTAGAAAACTCAGGAGTTGAGATAAACAAAGTTTAATAGGGAAAACAAAAGCCATGAACACAAGCAGAGCAAAACAAGGAATTAATTCAGTGCTTCCCATGGGCAGGCAGGTGTCCAGCCATCTCCAGGAGAGCAGGGGCCCCCATCACATGTAATGGTGATGTGAGAAGACAAATGCCATCACTCCTAATGTTCCCCCTTCCTCCTTCTTCCCCACACTTTATATACTGAGCATTACGTCATATGGTATGGAATATGGGGCCCAGTTTGGGTCACCTGCTCCTGTTGTGTCTCCTCCCCAGTGTGGCAGTACAAAAAAGCAGAAAAGGCCTTGGCTCTGTGCAAGCCCTGCTCAGCAATAACAAAAACATCTCTATATTATTAACCACATGTTCAGCTCTAATCTGAAGCACAGCCCCATACCAGCCACTGTGAAGAAGGTTAACTCTAACCAAGCCAAAGCTAACATTTATCCACTCCTTAATTCCATACTCTTTACGTCACACCAGGTTTCATGCTTCCCAATATCCCATCACCTTCCCTACTTACCTTTTTTGACAGATATACAGACACCATTCATTCCCCCAGTCTGTGGAACACCTCTGTCAAATGTTCATAAAATGTCCATTAAAAAAATGTTTGTTGAATTCATGTAGTCTATGACTTTGGCCTTCATCCTTGGTAAAGCCTTTCCAGCCAGGCAGTGATGTCTTGCTAGACTGTAGCAACCCAGATGGGTTTACCCACAGGTTGCCATTTATTCTGATTCCATTGCTGCCAGCAACCCCACAGGGCCCCCAAACATTAATCAGCACAAAGGTAAAAAAAAACATTGGCCATTTCTCTTGTTCAGCCATGTCGAAGGCCAACTGGATGGCTTTCATCTTTTCAAACTGAGTCAATTCATGCTCTCCTCCAGCAATTTCTGTGACTTCTCATAGGGGACTCCATACAGCTGCTTTCCCACAAGACAGAAGGATTCATCAGTAAACAAGGCATGGTGCTTCTCAGTTTCTGAGAATTTATTATGTAGTGGGGCCTCTTCAGCACATGTCTGGTGACATTCCAAAAATCTTTGCCTTCTGGCCAGTCCATGATCAATTCTAATTTTTCTGGATGACAATGGTTTCCTATCCAAACTCTTTATATGATCAGTGCAACCCCTTTACTCCACATAGCATCTGCAGCATGACTTAAAGAGGAGACCCTCCCTTTGACCATCCAATTCAATACAGGTAACTCTAGTGCCAGAAGCTGCATTTCAGTACCAATCATCCCCAAAGTGGCTCAGACACTTTGAAAGCTGCCAGTATCGCCTTTTTACTTAGAGTGTAGTGGGCTTAAGATCCTCTGTATGCTCAGCTCCAAAAACCTAGAGATCAGTCTCAAGACTCCCCTGGTGCTTTCTGACAGAGGCTCCAGGTAGGACCATTCTCTCCAGCTGCAATAAAAAGCACATTTTTTACATCTTGTTCAAGGGCTACAGCATGAACTATCTCCTACTTGATTTGGTCAAAGGCTTGTTGCTGCTCAGGGCCCTATTTGAAATAAGTCTTCTTCCAGGTCACTTGAAAGGGCTTAAAATCAGACTGTAGTTTGGAAAGTGCATTCTCCAAAGTCCCACAACACCTAAAAACTCTTGTGTTTTTTTCTTGTTAGTTGGTTATCTTATTAATAACATCCACTGGGATCTGACCATGTACATCTTGACATTGGATTCCTAAAAGCTGGATTTCCTGTGTAGGTCCCTTTAGCTTACTCTTGTTTTATGGCAAAATCCAGCTTTTAAAAGGATTTGGATTATTTGCTTTTTTTTCTCAAAAACTTCTTCTGCTGTATTTCCTCATGAAATGGTATTAACACATTGCAGGTGTTCCAGCACTTCATCTTGTCCCAGCACAGTCTTGATCAGTCCTTGGCAGATGATACAGCTGTGCTTCCTTCCCAGGGGCAGTCAGTTCCAGGTACTACTAGACACAGGTGCAAATTAAAGTAAACTGTGGCCTGCACTCTGCTGCCAAAGGGATTGACAAAAACACAATAGCAGTATCAATTGCGGCACCACATGGCTGCCTTTGACTCCAGCTCGTATCAAAGTTCCAGCATGTCCAGTACAGCAGGACTCAGAGGTGGTGTGACTTCATTCAGGCCACAATAGTTTACTGCCAGCCTTCATTCTCCACTGGACTTTCACACTGGCCATGTGGGGCTGTTTAAGTGTAAAGCAGGTCCTTCTGATTGCTCCTTGGCTCTCTAGGTGACAAATCAGTCTATAAACAGGAATTACAGGGTCTGTGTTGGTGAAATACTGCTTCTGGTGCCCTGCTGTGGTAGCAGCTGGCACCTGCTATTCTTAACCCCAGGACAAAAGGGACATCTGAAATTTCTTCCATCTCTAGGACAGGTATACTGAAAGACCACTAATAGCCTTTTGAATCCTTGAGAAATACCCTCTCCTGAGATATGCATGAAGCCTCTGGTCCCATCAGGATAGCGTACATCCGCCATTCATTCTGGTCAGGCTAATCTCAGCCTCCAATACAGTCAGCTGTCTGAATTTCCCTGTCACTCCAGAAATCCAAATGGATTCCATCCCTACATAACTTGATGACATTAGGGTACACTGTGCACCAGTGTCTCCTAAAGCCTTTTACTCCTGTGGGGCTGCTGTGTCAGGCCATCAAATCCACACAGTCCAATAAACCTGGTTATTCCTTTCCACCCACCACATGGAGGCAGGGCCCCTCCAGTACTGGTCACAAGATTCCCCACTAATATCTTGCAAAAATGCACTAGAAATTCTCTCCATCTGTTACAATATGGTTTAAACCCAGAAGCGCAAAGAAAACTAAGTCTTTGTGTATGAAACAGAAAGAACTTTGAAGGTTCAAAATATACCCAAAAAAATGTCATTAACACCAAATGAAGTTAGATGTTGGTGCCAAAAAATTTGTTAAGTTTTATTTAATAGTAAGGGAGACAAAGAAAAAAAAGAAAGAAAGAAATAGAAAAAAGGGTTGTACATGGGTGGTGGGGGGACAGGGGGAGAGTGACAGAGTTTAGGTAGAAGAGTAACACACTTCTGGGAATCCCAGCAACATCTTTTTGATCCCCTCCATCTGGTCTTGGTGGTAACAGTCCCTTGCTGCTGCGCCATGCCATGCCAAAACGTATAGAATCCCGTGGATTAATATACATTCGGGCCAGGTGAGAATGCCCACATGCCTCCCTTTCAGGGGGCCAGTTTGGCACCATCCCTTGCAAGACTCTGGATGCGTTGCATCATGCTGCAGTGCTCCAGCTCAGGGTCTGAGGACCCCTTTGGGGGACCTTTGATGGACCATGTAACCCTCTCTGTCCTTCATTGGGATGCAGCTTCTTCTGGGGTGAAGGGCCCCTCAGGTGGGCTCCTCTGCACAGCGGAGGATGGGTATTCACTGCCTCTCACCAGAGGCTCTCCATCACACACCCAAAGCCTCTCTTCCTCCCCACCCTTTGATGTGAGGGTCTGTTTGAACCTGGCAGCTGACAGCACAGGGCTGTGGTCTCCACTCCAAAGGTGTTACGCATTTGCTCTGTGAATGTATTCTTCTCCCCCAGCCCTGAGTTGTTACTTCACCTTATCTTCATCGGCAAGCCCCTCAGTCAGGGCCCCATGCAGGGTGTGGTGGTCTTCTCTGCAGCTTTTTTAATACAGTTTTGCTATAACAGGCAATGAAAATGCTTAACAGGCTTAATAAAAATGCTTAAGTCATAAACAATAACATTTTGATCTCCGACAGCACAGTCATTGGACCTTTCATTCTGCCTGAAAAAGTGTTCGCTAGAAACTGAAACAGCAACTTGCCTGGAAAAACTCTCAATTATGGTTGTTTTTCCCTGCAAATCCTGCACCTGTGCATCTAGTATCGAGGTAGGTTATCCATCCCACTTCCTTCTATCACCTTCGTGGTCCTACAGGTAAAACCACAGGGTACCCTGTGGTGCATATCTTCTACATCCTCGCTCCAGAGCAAGAGGATACCTGCTCTCAGTTGGTGAAACACAGGCCCACACGGATCAGGAGTAGGACATACTCCCTCCGAACTGCTGGAGCTCCTGAGTCAGTTTATCAGTTAGTGTCACTGGTCACCAATCTGGTGTCTGTATTCAGTATTGCAGGTACCTTTGTGCCTTGGGAGTCACCTGCTGGGAACATTTAATAATCACATCTTTGTTCCTCAGAGGAACAGCCTATGGGGGAGACACCTTCTCCACAGATGCAATGATAGAGGAAGAAATACTTTCTTCGTATTCCCTGAGTTGCCGAATTGCATCACCCACTGTTGATGGTGCATCATCCTTCCATATTACTGTTGTCAAGGGGTTTCATGTGCCCTTGCTGCACTCTGCAGAAATTTCTGCCACATGGGTAATTGACACAAGACATAGCCTGGAGGACCTGAGCATTGTCCACATCAAAATACATAATTTCTTGCACAGATAATTCCCTTGAGAATTGAGTAACTTTCTCTACTGCTGTTCATCTGCCTAAGTCACAAAGAATATCATCTTTATAGGAATATGTTTCCCCCTCACACTTCTTAAGAATCACCTCCAGAGATGAAAGACTTGTGTCTTTTTTTTCCATTACTTTGTCAATGTCTCAGTTCTTAGCAAGTGATCCCAGCCTGGCTTCCTTACCCTCTCATTCCACACTATTGGCTCCATTGTCCCACCAGCAAACCAGGCAGGCAGTAATACATCCATGGATGACAGCTGAAATATTTTTGTGTCTCCCAGAGCTCACTCACAGATAGGGATCCCATCATGTCTCTTCTGGTTCCTGTTATGGTCTTGATAATGGCTCTGAAAAATCGCCCTTGTGATGGTCCTGCTTCATCATCTTCACCCTCCTTGTCCTCCTTGACTGTTTTTGAATGGGTGACTTTCATGTACATTTCTTCTGTTTCTGTGCAGGAGCTACTGACAGGGGCTCATGCTGATTCGCTGCTTCAGTGGTGGCAGTGGGAGTGGCTGTCAGTGGGAGTAGAGCAGTCACAGTGTCTGTCAGGTGGCTGGAGCAGCTTCAGGGCCTGTTATCATCTGATTCTCAGATTTAGAGACCTCTTTCTCCTGCAGATACTGAACACTGTTGAACATGGTGACAGAACACCTTTTCTCAACATTTTACTAGTTTTTCTGGATTCTGCACTTGCTCAGGTGTAAGGTGCAAGCACTCTGAAGGTGCCCACTTCCCTAGATACTGGCCCATACAACCCCCCACATTCTGCCATTCAAAATTATCCATATTTTGGGCTGATCTCTGAGTAAAGTTCTTAAATATTTGTCTGACCTTAAACAAGGCCTGAACCATATGCAACAACATGCTGGCTCCAAGCAAAGAAACTCAGGCTGGTTTCAAGGGTAGTCAAAGGATATTCAAAAACCTTTAAAATCTTGGCTACTGCAACCAGTCTGGAAGGAAGGGAAAAAATGAGGCAAAAAAGAAATAGGATCTTCCCCCATCGGCTGTTCCTCTGAGGAACAAAAAACAAAGATGTGATTATTAATTGTTCCTAGCAGGTGACTCCCAAAGTGCAAAGGTAACTGCAATACTGAATACAGACACCAAATTGGTGACCATTGACACTATCATATGAAATCCCATCCTGTGAAATATGCCACAGAGAACATGTACTGCATGTAAAGCATTGCTGATATAATACAGACAAAATACCACAAGTATCAGAGCAAATAAACCCACACTGTAACCAGCAACTATTAAATAAATACAATAAATGTTTATAACAATTTAATTTTAACACACTCTGGTCAGATCTGTCCTGATCTCAACCCTTTGTACCCCACAATGGACACCAAAGGAGACTCTTGTGGTTTAACCCCAGCTGACAGCCAACAACCCACGCAGCCACTCACTCGCTCACACTGGTGGGATCAGAGAGGGAATTGGAAAGGTGAAAGCTAGAAAATTCGTGGGTTGAAATAAAGACAGTTTCATAGGGAAAACAAAAGCTGTACAGACAAACAAAGCAAAACAGGGAATCAGTTCACTGCTTCCTATATGCAGGCAGGGAGAGCAGGGCACAATCACACATAATGGTGACACGGAATGACAAACACCGTCACTCTGAATGTCCTCCCCTTCCTCCTTCTTCCCCTCACTTTATAGACTGAGCATGATGTCATATGGTCTGGAATATCCCTTTTGTAGGAAACCTAGAAAAATGGTAAAGGGATTTCTAAGGGTGAGAAACAAAAAGCAGGCTTTAAGAATCAAGCAGAATGATTTTAGGGAACAGCTTCCTGAGAAAATATTAAAGAAGATACAATTAGAACATTAGCACAAGGACAGGAAAACAAAGAGCCGTGGTTTTAGGCCTAGCTGAGAGAACTTTTAGAAGTTGCAAAATTTATGCTTAGCAAGAAATTATAAAGTTGAGCTTAATAATGGAATATTATGCACTATTTATGAGGTTTAAAACAAGCAAGTATTGTTTTATCAAGTGTATGTGCAATATAAAAGATTGGTTGGAACAGCTGTCTGTAAGCTCTAGAGCAACTGCTATTGGCTGAGCAGCTTTTTAGAATATTAGGAAATCTTGGGTTTTTGCCTGCAGTACGAGCCTCTATTATCTCTGATGTCTCCAGTTAGTTTATGAGGTGAATAAAATAATACAAGCTCTCAGAGCATCTGTCTTGGCTCCCCCATCCCATTTCAGTAAGGCGGCACCTTTGGTCAGTTGGGGTCACCTGAATCACAGAATCACACAGAATTAACTAGGTTAAAAAAGACTTTTGAGATCAAGTCCAACCTACGACTGAACGCCACTGTGTCAGCTAGACCATGGCACTGAGGGCCACATCCAGTGTTTTCTTAACACCTTAAGGGACAGTGACTCCACCACCTTCCTGGGAAGCCCATTCTAATGGCCACTCACTCCTTCTGTGAGGAAATTCCTCTTCATGTCAAACCTGGACCTCGCCTGGTGCAGCTTAATACTATGTCCTCTTGTCATGTCACTGGTTGCCTGCAAAAAGAGACCAACCCTCACCTGGCTACACCCTCCTTCCATGCAGTTGTAGGGAGTGATAAGGTCACCCCTGAGCCTCCTCTTCTCCAGGCTAAATACTCTCAGCCACGCCTCACAGTACCTGTGTTCCAGACCTCTCATCAACCCCATAGCCCTTCTCTTTACACACTCCACCAGCTCAACATCCTACCAGCTACCCCCAGATCTCTTTCTGTCTGGCCACTGAGCAGCCACTCTGCCCCAGCCTGTAGCACTGCTGGGGCTGTTGTGGCCAAAGCACAGGACCTGCCACTTAGCCCTGTTAAACCTCACATTGCTGGACTCGGCCCATGGATCCAGCCTCCCTCTGCAGAGCCCTCCTACGCTTCAGCAGATGGACACTTGCACCCAACTTGGCATCTGCAAATTTGCTCATGGTAGCCTTACTCTCCTCATCCAGATCAGCAATGAAGACACTGAACAGGACTGGCCCCAGCACAGACCCCGGAGGGACCCCACTAGTGACCAGCCACCAGCTGGATGCAGCACCATTCACCACTCTCTGGGCCCGGCCATCCAGCCAGTTCTTAACCCAGTGAAGGGTGCACCTGTCCAAGCCATGGGCTGCCAGCTTTTCCAGGAGAGTGCTGTGGGAGATGGTGTCAAAGGTTTTGCTGAAGTTCAGGTAGACAACACCCACAGCCTTTCCCCCATCCACCAGGCGGGTCATCTGGTCATAAAAGGAGATCAGATTGGTCAGGCAGGACCTGCACCTCCAAAATCCATGCTCACAGTCCCTGTTGCATGCCCCTCCAACCTCCCATATGTGGAGGCCCATGAGCCTGCAGTACTAGGAACTAAGAGTGTCCACTGGTGGGACAGTCCCTAGTACCAAAGGCTCTCCCCAAGTTACGGAGACAAAGAGGCTTCACCCCAGGATGCTTTGTTTTGCTATGTTGATGTACCCCAGTTCTGCTTCCCCAGTTGGCCCACTGGCCTCCCTGCCCCTTTATACCTAATATGGCCATGCCCTGGAAAGTTCTCTCTCCCCTGTTCCCCCCCCTGCCCTCGCTCCCTCGCCACTCCCTCAGGGTTTCCCCACTGGCTCCCATACCCTAGTCCTGCCTGTGTACCACCCTCTTGCCCTCAGATCATTGGTCTCTGATGCTCCTTCTGCTCTTGTACTTAAACCTGGACCCTCCCATATTCTTTGTCTTTGTCCCTGGACCCCTCCATGTGCGTGGCTGCAATAAACCTCCCCCATGGAACCCTACATAAAGACCCTTTGTGCTCCTTCACCGTTGACTCCATTGTTAAGCTATCCAGTGTGTGTGTGTGTGTGTGCATGTGCGCTGGGTTTCTGCACTGCCAAACACTGGCTTCGTACTGAAGACACTTCCAGAAGGTTGTGGCACCTCACCATCCACCCCACCGCGACACCCATGCACTCCCAGCCTCCTCACCACTGTGGTAAATATGGAAAGCAGAAAAGGCCTTGGCTCTCTATAAGCTCTGCTCAGCAATAACAAAAACATCTCTGTATTACTGACCCTGTGTTCAGCACAAATCTGAAATACAGCCCCATACCAGCCACTGTGAAGAAAGTTAACTCTACCCCAGCCAAAACCAGCACAATCACTTCAAAATGAAAAAAAGGATAGAAAAATATGCTGTATCGAATGTTACACAAAGATAATAACATCACATTACAAGCAGAATAAAATACAACTGTGCTAAAGTCCAGACATTTTAGGGATACTTTTCCCCCAACGCATAGCAATTTTTAAGTTTTCCTCTCACTACTATTTCAGACTTCTTTTATTAAAAAAAGAGGAAATGTTATGAATTCCAGCAATAGTTTGTGTATCTTGAGCTTGGTGCTGAACTACTCATGAAATTGTTCCAATTCAGAGGGCATATACTGTCCATAAACAACTTTAAGTCTTTACTGTCCATTAGCAACTTTAAGTAGGTTCTTCTAAGAACAAAGCATAAGAATATGACCTGAAAACCCCCAGATATATCAGAATACTCACTATTAAGAAGACAGTTCTCAGGAAGTACTCAGACAAGAACATTATTAATTTAAAATGTCAAAACAGTTTACAGCTTAAGCCACTTTCCTTTTTTACCCCCTCTACAAATTAATTAAAAAGGGAGCATAACTACTAGCCTAAAACAAATGAAAAGTCACTGTGTTAGTATCCCAAAGTATTTATGAGTAATGAGTTAGACAATGACGTCTATCTCTCCACAGCAGGGCTTAGCCTAAGAGTACTCCTGAAAAGCCAATACATAGCTAAAGTTAAACATTAACTTGGTACATGATGCCTGTCTTTGTATTTGCAGAAGATTTAGCAAGCTTTTAACCCCAGGTGCAATGATTTACCAGCTCTTTTCTTGGAACGGGATTCATGAGCTAGAAATGGAAGAACTGCAGAAAAAAAATTCCTGTAATCCACCACTGCTTTCCACATTTTATATTACATATTTAGGACTGTGTCCCACATCACTTTATTAGTATCAGCTAGACTGAAATGTTCAAGCAATACTTAGCATGAATACGGATTGAAGTACTTAGTTTTTAAACTTTTAAAACCCTTTGTTGGCTCTTTTTACAACACAGCCAGAATTATCAACCTTATCTGATAAACAACATTGAATTGCCAGCAAATTGGTTTTGTTCAGTTACTGTTTTTATCAGTGGAAGTCTCACAACATTTACTGAAAATATTTGTAACTATTAGCGGGAATAAAGCAAAATGTCATGTAATAAAGACCACAAAAATATGTAACTAGCAATACCAATTTAATTTTAAGATAATCACATTAAGATGCAAATCAGACATAAACTAAAGGAATAAAAATAAAGTCCTCTAAAGAATGCAGGGTATACAGAGAGAAGGCTATTTTGAGTGTAAGTATCATGAAAACAAGATGCATTACAATTAAGAGAACATTTCCCAGGACATAAATACTTTAGCAGACAAGTGACCCTTAACATTTACAGAAGCTTAATCAGAAGAAGAATCTTTTAGAGGCATTTGTTTCCATAAACTTAAATAAAAACCACCCTGTATGTGAACTACAGTATCAGCAGGTAAGGCAGCAAGAAGCTACCATATGCAGTACTCTTCTTGAGCAACATTTATGCAAGCATCTGCTAGAGTATTTACTGCCAAACTAATGATGACAAAACAGTTTTAAAATGGATTGCTCTCAGTTGGTTCTTGTCTTCTGCAGGAAGATTGTTAAGTCAAATAGTCCTAATACCCTGTCAAAATCTGA
This sequence comes from Rhipidura dahli, assembly GCA_013399225.1. NCBI lineage: Eukaryota > Metazoa > Chordata > Aves > Passeriformes > Rhipiduridae > Rhipidura > Rhipidura dahli. The sequence continues at coordinate 163,626 of VXAC01002174.1, forward strand.
TACTGTCACTATTCAGAATGTTTCTATACTTCCTTAAGTAGATTGCTCCCTTTGTAGCAATGAACTGGTTCACGAAAATTCAATATTGAGCTGTTTACATTCTACGATGTCAAAAAGAGTAACTACCTTGTTGTCAGTTTTGAACAGCCATGACATGGCTTCTTAATGGCAAACAATAGTTGACCCTCACTAGAATCTATTTCGTAGCTCCATTTTCTTGGCTAGAAGGCCCTGGGTATTTTTGAACACTGCTCTACTTTAACTTTACCAATCCCTTGAAATGCCCAAGAACAGAAGTAATTTTAAAGCTTTTTAGCTGATAGGATCCCTCTTCCTCTCCCTCCATGTATCAAGGGGACTATGTGCAGACACGTTGTGCTTCTTCCACACACGTGGCACTGAGCTATGTGCTGATGTGTACTGCCATGCCCGCTTAGCATAAAATAAACTCAAACCCAGGCCTTTGAGGGCTGGAACACACTGTATCCCTGGAAGATTTCTTCCCAGCCAACAAAAGCTGTATTAAAACTACAGTATCAAAGGTCACAGTTTACAGGTGATATCACAGAGATATCACTAAATCATCACTTCATGCTCATGTCTTGCATAGCTTTACATTTCCAAAGTGCACTTGAAGTCCTCTTGTCTGGTTTTACTATATACCAAAGATCCAAAACATGTGAAAAACTGTTACCACCACATTACTAATTGTTTTTTAGAAACAAATGACCCAGACATCTTTACTGTAGCAAAAGTCTGTTCCTGGTATCTTTCTTTTTGCTGTGTGTTTTAATTTTAAACTATACTTCAGATTAGAAGTATGTCTCTAGGACAAGGATACTATCATCTGTAATTTTGCAATATTTAAAAACCATGCTTTAAGAAAAGGAAATTGTTGAGGAATAGGTTCGTTGTTGTTGCTTTCTGTCAGTCATCAAACACCCAAACACTGGAAATCCTGTCATAGTCTACTGCTACTTCTGTCTCAGTGAGGTGGAAAGAGGCATCCTTTACCATAGCAGAGACACTTTCTCTCTACCTAGCTCTGTAGAATACCAGCACAAACCCCATATCTCTTTATTTTCTTCAACTATTTAATCTTTCACCAACATGTGTCCATTCCTCTTGTGATTCAACACCTTGCATCTGTAAGGTGTCATATACTTTCAATAGGCTTTAAGCAGAAAATGCAAACTGTGTCTCTGTCTGAGGGTAACAAGAAACATTTCTACCATGTTTGCTTAAGGAAAAACCAGTGAACTACAGTTCTTAGGACCTATTTAATGTTCCTCCAAATAGAGGGCAGTCTCCTATGTCTGAAAAGTTTGCAGGATTGCTTATCTCCTCATGAACATTTTTTTTATTGTTTTGTCCTTGAAATATCTATTATAAGGCTGCATTTGATGTTCCTATATGCATAGCTAGCAAGAGCAAAGATCTGAAATGTCCAACAGGAACTACTTTCACATTAAGACTGGCATATATCGATGTGTATTCATTATATCTGGGCAACCATACAGAAAACCCAGATATTACTTCTGCTATCTGGAAATATTTATTCAAATATATTTCTTCATATTTTGAAAGCACTCAGTCTCTGCAGGGCCATCAGGAAAGCCTCATGAAGCTGATACTTTATTCTTTTGCCTATGGGCATGCTATGCATACTTTTCACCCAGAGAATAATTCAGAAATGTGGAATCAAATTGAGTAACCTGTCTCACAGTTGGACATTTCTTGCTGCTAACATATTAAAGCACATTAATCCTTGACATTAAAGGGATCACAGTATTTTTAAATGGCCAATCATGTCCAGTATACGAACCAAAAAGGATTTTAAAACTTTTTTGTTAGTTTAAAGTAATATTGGAAAGATATAAGATCACACAATCAGTATTTTTTCTAAGGAAAACAAAAATAGTTACAAACTCTTTTACCATTTCACCTAAAACCCAGTCTTCAACACCACACAACAGAAAAATGGCTAAATGCTGTAAAAAAAAGTCTTAAGCCATACAGCTAGACATTTGGAATTATTTGCAATTTATATAAATAATTTCCTATCCTAGGCTATTACCACTAATACAGAAAGTCTGAAAACTTCAGCCATCTGGTCAGTACAGTAAATGGTAACTTATTTTACCTATGCATTAAATCCACTAATCACACCTCCACAGCAAATTCTGCATTCATTATGCACACATCCCTTTTCATAAGAAGCACAAATTTTATGTAAATAAAATATTTATGATAAGCACTGAAAAAAAATTTCTTGCCAATGCAAGGCAGACATTATTCCTTTGAAGGCTCTCTGCCTTCACTGTTTCAGAACTTTACCAATGGACAAGGCAGTCTGTATGCTAAACATTCATTTAAAAAACCCAACTGGCAGCAAAACTATGCAGTGCTGTGCTAGCCAAATTTGCAAACAGGCAGAAATTACTTGAAAAGCTCATTATATTAAAATGCATTCAACATCAGGCAACTTTTCAAAAGAAAGAAAGAAATAAAATAATCAAAAAACCCACCAGGAAACACGCAACTGATGAACACCCCTTAAATGGTTATTTAGTTTAAATTACATTAGGTTACACAGTCCAGTGTTTGGGCAAAACCATCAGGGTAACACACTTATAATTTATATAGGTATATAATATAAATAATATATATATTATTTCACTTATTCCTCCCTTAGGACTTCCTCACGCTGTATTTAAAATATTATTCTGTAGCACAGAGACAAAGAACACCGTTTCTACTCACACCCTTCCCCAGTAGTAGCTTTCATTTTGACTTTTCGGAGACCCCTACCCACCCGCAGAGCTGGTAACAACAGCACATGATGCAAACACCGTGGTAGAAAGCAATGCAGATCTGTGTGGCTACACTTTTCTCCTCAACACTACCTGACTATGAGATAGCAGCATTTAGCCAGCTTAATGGTAAATCTGTATCAGTGAATTTCTGGATCGTTGCTGCAGTATCAAGGGATCTGCCTATAGGATCCTTTGAACGATCAACCCAACTCATCACTAGGGCATTTTCCTTTCCTTCAATAGCACTGGAGTTGTTGTTTCATTGCTGTGGGGTTTTGTTTATTGTTGGGTTTGGTTTGTTGGTTGGGATTTTTTAAATGAAATTATTTCTCCTTCCTCATCTTATAGCTGTGGCAGAAAAGATGAGGCAGAGCAAAAAGAAACAATAGCTAGCTGATATTACACATCTGTATACATAAAGAGAAAGCATTGAAAACAATTTCTCAAAAGGAACAGCTGTGGTAAAGGAGTTGGAGAGCTCAGAAAAACAGAGCCAGTGAGAAGGGAAGAAGTAACTGAGGGAGGAAAAAAGAGGTAGCTGCTCCTATTGAAAACCAACCATTATTAAAATAACATGCATAAAAATGAGCTGAGAATGGCTTCACATTTTTAATCTATACCTTAGCATTGTCAAAAAAAGGTCAAACTGATAGTTTTTCGTAGACTACTGGAATTTCAACTAAGAGAGGATTTTAATTGATCCATTGTTATACATTAACAGGTATAGTGTTACATGTAATGTAACAACAAGGCAAGGATAAGGATAGCAGATAAAGCTCTGTCTTACAGACCAGAAGCTGGGGGCAGGGGAAAACTGCTAGTGTTTTAGGAAAAGTGTTTGCCCTCTTTCCTTTTAGAGCTGGAAGTTCCAGTTTTGGCTCTTCTAAACTAAACAGATTTACCCACAGATGACAATGTTCGATCTTAGGAGTTATTACTACTCACAGCAGCAGAAATATTTGTAACGCTGTCTTATGAATGAAATGCATTAAAAGACCATCAAACAAATAAAAATTTTATATACAAACAAAAATTCCTCCTCAGAAGTATCATCTGATCTTGAAATTTACATGTCAGATCACCATGTGTCAGGAGACCAATAATTTTTACTTACTTTACATTGTTCATATAAGTTTTGTTTGCAATCTCCAACTTAGGAGGGCATGCACTGGATTGCCTTCTAGTCAGAAAGTGGCTCCGCACCCCCAGAGCTGCCTCATGGGAATCTAACATTTGACTACCAGAAAGTGGTCAAGAGGTTTAGCTTCCAAATATTTCAGTGGCTGAGGGAAATAAGGGAACTTTCCTACTGGTCTGTCTTATGTAAAACATGGCTTTTGCTTATCTACATATCTATTATCAATGCAGCACCTGAACACCACAAGAAAATACTGATTGGTGTATGCTCACATACTACTGCTTTACATACGCAACAAAGCAATGGATTAAGCAGAATGGAAGAAAAACCTAGGCAAAGCTGACCATCTGCTTGAATCTCAGGTGCCACAGGAAATAGTGTCAAGATGAAGCTCATCTTGCTGGCTCACCATCAACCGACCATTGCCAACAGAGTCTGCTCCTCTGAAAACAACGCAGGCTACATTTCCAGCCACCTTACTATCTTATTTGTATTACAAAAAAAAACCCAAAAAACCCCAAAAAAATAAAAAAAAACAAAACAAAAAAACCCAAACCCATGAGCATTGCCAAACGTTTCAGTTTTTGACTGATCATAATTCAGATTCAGTAAGCCAATAATCAATTTATTTCAAGTCAGGTGTTTTTATCATCTGAGAAACATCAGCAGCTTTATCTGACACCATTTCTTAAGCTCAACAGCAAATTGCATTGCACATGGACAGAAAGGGAGACCCAAATTTCCCACAGGGACTCAGCCATATTGTGAAAGCAAGCCATGCCAACTGCTTAGGTTACCGTTTACTCACCTGAATAGGCATACACAGTTCATCTGATCACTAAAATGATTACAAAATAATCCTATTTAAGCATATCAAGCCACTCCAGCCTGAATTTGACACAACAAAATATATGTAAGCCTAAAAACTGCCAGCAAAACAATCAGATCACAGGCATTTAGAACTGACCACAGTCTGACTGAGGAGGCAGAAAAATCAAGTAAGTGCCAGTATTGGTTTGCAGGTAGAAGAAAAAACTAATTTACAGTATCCTGTTCAACACTAATGGGAATACACAGCAGTATAAAAGGTTATCAGATTTATTTAATAAAACTCAGTGGTTAGACAGTATTTTTAGATGTAAGATTTAACATGAGATCTTTGCAGGTAAACTAAGAATTTACTACGTTTGAATACTCCTTATCAGACTAATGGTATTAAATAATCCAGCTGAGGTCAATGCATGCAATACAGTGTACAAAAATGTATCAAACAGATAGACACCAACACCGCCAAAGCTTAAGATACATTAAGTAGATATAGACAAATAGATTAAAAAAAATTGAATTTTGATCTCTTCAACAGTTCTGCTAGAAAGTAGGTCTAAATAAGGCATGCTGACAAGAAAATAGGTTGAGAAAGAACCTCCTTGAAGAGCTAGCATATATAAATAATAATGACAGCATACTGGCAGTTCTACATGAAATGAATAAAAATTTCACTTATCTTGCTATGGAAAAAAAAAGAAAAAATAAATCATGCTGCAAGTAGGACACCCGATCAGGCCAGATGTTTATGGGACTAACACTGCGTCACACAAATTTTGGCCCACATCCAAAGAGACAATTAGGACAATGATCCTAGCAAGACACTCTTCCTAAACTTCAAACCAATTTACTTGAATTTAATACACAGTGAACTTAGAGCCCATGGTGGAAGTATTCTGAAATAACTAAAGTCTCTAAAAGCACACTGCATTATATTTAACATTTAATACTTTGAAAGCACAGCACTGCATCTCATGAAATTAATTATTTATGTTTAAGTAAAAAATTATATAACCTCAAATGGTTAAATCAGCACAGCTACCTAGGAGTAGAAGACATAGTCTGTAAATGGAAAAAGTAACTGTAAGTCTGATACTGTCCTTAAATTACCACATATAAAAGAATGGCGTCCCAAAATACACACCTTGCAGTGTTCTACAACCTACATTATGTGAGCTGATTAAGCACTGACATCAGCAGAGAAGCTTCTGCTCTCTAAAAGCATTGTTCACCACTGCAAAGTGCAGAGGAGGAAATTATTTCATAATCCCATTGTGCATATAGTTTTTCCTTTATCTTCAAGGAAATCTAAATAAAAAAACAATGCTGTAGTTTGACATACCTGCCAAAGCAAATTTTCACAGACAAAATCCCATAAATCTTACTACCACATTCATGATTTCAAGGACTATTAGGCAGAGAAAATATACTTACAGGATTAATTCAGTCAACTTCAGGTATGCAAATATAGTCCTTGTGTAAAAATAAGTGCTGCTTCTTTCACTCTATCTTTTTCCACTGTGTGCACACACACAAAAAAAAAAAAAAAATAGCAGAAAGACGAGGAAAAACATAAAGAGAAAACTGAGTCTGTTTTATTTCTCAATATCCATGAGTTTTCATTAATGAGTTACCAAGCAAAAAGACTAAAAGTTTCCATGCCAGCAGCTGGCAACACAGGCACTCTCCATAGCCGAATTCAAAAGAAATGTCAGTGAGAGTGGCAGCAGCTACAGTCAATGCTGGAAGCTGATGCCTCTGCAGGAAGAGGATGCTGGGAGATTCTCCCAATCTGTGCTGCAGCCTAATTCTAATCCATCACTCCTAACTGCAAGGGGAAAACGGAGACATGAGGAACGCAAAGTAATTTATATTTGTTTTTAAAGACAAAAAAGGAGCCACCTTAGGATTTCCTGAATATAAAAAAAAAAAAGCCACCACTAAAGTCAGACAGAAAAGTATGCTAATGAAACTGCAGTAAAGTATATTAATGCAATTGCAGAAAAACTAGATCAAATACATGAGAGTTGGAACACTGAAGAGAAGTAACTAGCTCATGTTTGATTTTCTTTGACAGTACTCAATCATATTATCACTTTTTTTTTATTAACCCTTTGACATTTTTTCCCCAGAAATCCAAATTTTTAGCTACAGTTCCACAACCAAAACAAATCACTAGCACAGAGAGCTGTTAATAAACAATTCTCTTCCTGAATATCAGCTGCAATAGAAGAAAGCAGGAGTCAAAAGCCAAACAGCTACCACATAGATAGCTTCATCCCCTTGGTCTAATCTCTCTAGATGAGATATGATGAAAGCTCAGTACAGGGGAGCTAAGCAGCAGAAAATTAAACTATGTCCTCCACTATCACCTTCAAAAAGTACTCTTTAAAGCTGTACCAACTGAACTAATAGTACCTATTTCTAACTATGTTTACCATTATGAACTGAGATTTACTCCCAAAAATGTCTCAAACAAATCTTTGAAAGCAAAATGCAGAAAACCACAGCTTTGCATTTACTTCTTTCAGGTGCATGCTAAGAAGTATCAGCAGTAGAATTTCAAACCAATTTATTTAAACAACTGACTTTTGTTAAAATGTTCTTATTTGTAACATACTGGGAAAGAATTGCACAGTGTTTCCTAAAAAACCTGCAGACACCAAGGGCTATGATCAGCAAAAAAAAAAGTTTTGTAAACCTTGTAAACCTTTCAAAGAGATCAGATTGACAGCTGTAATTTATGGACAACAGCACCTTTAAAATCAGGATATTCTAACTTTTTCATAAAACTTGACCCAGCAGTGTTAAAGACCAAAGAGCTCAGAGATACATGTATCCAAGTTCTCCACCATGTCATTTGAAGCAGCACTTACGTGTATTGTCAGTTAATATACTAACAATATTAGGGGCAGGGAAAGTCAAAGTGCCAGGATTTCTGAGACCTTGCCTATACATGAAGGGTAGTCAAGTTTAAGTCAAGGTTGCCCAGTTACATAAAAATCAGCTCAATTTCCCCACAAAACATACAGTGTTTCTGGTTTTAACATAGCATCAGTTCCAGACAGTCCACACTTGATGGACTATTTTCCAGAAACTAGTTTCCAGAAAAAGCTGAGTGAGTCAGAAGCACATTTCCACAAAGCTGACAAAAGAAAGATTTTTGTCTGCAAATATCAACCCATGCTCAAAAGTTTTTCCCTGGATTGTCTTACAGGAAAATGAACCAATACACACTCACTACACCTTCCACTAAGATTGATTCCCAAAATGCTCTGTGACAGCTTCCAATCATCAGGGATGGGGAAGGGAAGGGATGGACATGACACAACCAAATCAAACAACCAAAACAACACTATTAAAAATCAGGATTTTTTTTCTTTGATGGCTCAATATAAAGGAACCGGCAAATCTGGGTTTCAGTCCATTTTCCTTAAAAATAATCCTACTTCTCAACATCTGACCAAGTCATAGCCAGCAATTTATTCTTTTTCTTCATCAATGTGTTGAAACTCATATTTCCATTTTCTTACCTAAAGCACTTATGTCTTAATGGTTGTACTACCAATCCAAAAGTCTACATCACTTTCTAAGTCTCCGAAGTTATTCAGAGAAGGCAATTCTTGAGCTGCAGGACTACAAATAGTGCTATGCAGTCTTTATTAAAGCACAGAACAAACATTACTTCCTGAATGATGTTTAAAGAAAGAAAACACAGATGTGATCATGCATCCCAGCATAACATTAAAATTCCAATATGATAATTTAAAAAAATTCCAGAAGTATCCAGAAAGCCCCACCCCAAAAGTATTATGTGAGTTTAACGCCATGGTGTTAAATAATTTGTAATGAAAGAACAAGCCACGGAGCAACAAACAAGTATTTAGGCTCAATTAAGACAGATTTCTTTTGGTGAACATGGGATAACAGAGAAACAGGTTGTGGTATCTTTCTGTGCACCAGCCTTTCAGCAAAGGCTTGCAGGAGAATCACAGGGTGTAGAAAACATGCAATATTTTGGGCAGTTCTGAGTACAATGTCCCTGAAATGGTTTGTTTGGCTTTAGGTTTTTGTCTACCTCCTCTCCTCGCTTTCTAAGGAGCTATGAACACAAGTGGAATTGCACATTTCAAAGTGAACTGAAGATATCAATAAAAATAATAGCACAATGTGGCCTGAAGTCTTCTGCTCAAATACAAACACAGAGAAATCTTACAGCACAGGCAAAAGGTGTAGTTGCAATAAACATGTGTTAGGAATGACATAATTACTGCCAACCCAAAACCTCTCAAGGTTTAAAAATTTATAACCTTAGAACTGTTTGGAATGGGCAAAGATTAGAGAGAAAAGCCTGCTGTATCACTACTGCTGTTCCAAATCTTGAAACTGACAATATAAAGCAGCTACTGTGTCATATTTTTATATTTATGCACCTATGAAAATACTATCTGCTAGATACAAAAACTGCCCTTACTGAAATTTTTTTCCACTGATCTTGTAAGTCAAACATAAGAAAATAAAATTTTGATCATTTAAATTGTCACTGCTGCTTCTCACCATCTCAAGACAATGTCAGAATTTGAGTTTAAATTTATGAAGACAGGAACTGCTCCTAAAAGTTGTTGGCTCCCTGAGTTAAAAATTGAATTTAGAGCCATTTTCCGAACTGTTCAATTTCATTAGCTGACAAAACACTCACATGTGCAGGTATAACTGAAATCTTAACTACACTTCTGAGATTACAAGGATAACCTGATCTAACTTCCTTAAACACTTCTGGCCCTTAATCTATCACCCCAGTAATACCACACAGAGCTGCTTTGGTAGGATCAAGGATTAACAGTATATAGCTTTGGGTAGGCAAAGAAAATGGAAAAGAGAATCAATGAAGTATGCCTCTTTGTGCTGAAATTGATAAAGACAAAAAATCCAAGGAGTTCCATTCTTGATCAAAAATCAGGTATCTGTCTGCTTCGCTTACAGAATGCAAGCTCCCACTTTTTCAATACTTCATGTTTTAAACATGTTTAAATGAGATCTCACTGTCTTTCCACTGATGCCACAATTCAGGGTCTGGTGTCTGAAATTTCTATATAAATAGCACAACATGAAGACTTCCTTTGCACATGAACTGCTTGCAGCAGTCTGGCAGACTACTTTGTTTTTTCCCAAAGACAACTACAAAGCATCGTCTACAAACATACCCACACAGCTACCATAATACAGTTGCTCTAAATGCTGCTACTCATTTGTATAAGCCTCTGATATTGGGGTAGTAAATAAAGGCACTGTCTTTGCCTTTACCTCACAGAGAAAGACTGCATGTCAGTCTAAGGAAGATTGCATGGACAAACATAACAATTTGATGGCTACTTATTCCTTTCACGTACAGATGACATTTTAAGGAACAGTAAATCAAAGTAAGATGGGCAGAAATGCCAACAGAAATAATATCTCATACATGTTCTAAACAATTGAGAACTTCAGAGGATAAAATACATACAGAAATCAAAATAGCAGTGGCATGTTAAGCATAACACAGTGATGGTTAAACACTTTTGAGAATTCAAACCATTTTCAATCTAGTTGTAAAGCCAAAGACAAGACATCTTAGAAAATTATACTCTGGCATCAGAAAACATTAATACCTGCATTCTACAAAGAGATTTTCAGAATAATTCCAGTAAAAATTCAGGTAACAGAAATATATTGAAAAAAATTCATAGAAGTATAGAATTATCTTGTTCAGTAAGACTAAAATTAAAGTTGCAGGTTTTCCACAGTAAGATTTAAGCCTTGATGAGGCTTAAATCTTGGCAGGCATTAGGTAACCTTGTGAAACACATCCATCCAGCCCAAAACTTGGAAGCAGACACTCTAGTGGAAAAACGGTAAAAAGAAGCCAACCACCACAAAACTTCTTGGCAGAGGCTTCGATTTCCACAGCAGAAATCACAGCCTGTCTCCAGTAACTCAGTTCCTTTTACAACAGAATATGCCAATCAAACTAGTTCTGAGTTAACACGAACAGGAATTTATTTTGACATTTATTCCACCTATTCTCTTTGGGAGGTTGAAGATGCTACATCAAGTGTTATTATCAAACCAGTACTTTGAAAACTGAGTTACTTTTGTTGGCAGAGACGATATTAAATGGTAGTGCTTGCTTTAAGTAAAATGGCAGTGACCTACTGTAATAGCCCTTCTTCAGCTTTAGCACCAGTGAACAAAATTTACAGTAAACAACTCCATTTAAAGGTTCCTTCATGTTTCTACAAAGCATGTATTTTGTCATCTTTACATATTTTGGATTGTTGTTTATATCTACAGTAGAAGATGACAAGAGTTTAGACAGAGAATCTAATACATTTAAACCACTGGAACAAAGACTGATTTCCTCCTGGGCCTGTTCTCAGATATGACAGCCAGCACACAAGACTTAGGGAAGGATGTTACCATATTAATTCCTTGCCCTTTCAATATCTAATCTGCACAATTTGGTATCTATAGGTAACCAGTATATTTAAAGAAAGAGCCAGTTAAAGTCAAGTTGGATTAGCAAAACCATTCACTGGCATCTACTGGTGCACAATACACAGCAGTGTTACTCTATACGTATTTCACAGCAAGAATTGCAGAGTGTTGTAAGAAATACTATGAAGATCTGGTTTCCCAATCCTCTAAACCAACACGATGATGTGACAGAATCTGAACCAAAACTGATCTCAAAAGTAAACATGACTTTTGTTGACACAATTCCCTATAAAAAATGTCCATTTTAGTTAAATTCAATTAGATATAACCAACTGAAATAAAGCACTCAAACCAATGCCAGGTATATCATCACAGAGCTCTAACAATGTCACCTTCCTACCCAAAATAAGGGAGAATGAAATATTGACACATAAAAATGTTCAAAGTGAATGTTATCAACAGCAAAATCAAAAATATAGATACAGTTTCCCAGAAACTTAAACCTCTAGCCAATCATTGTTTCAACATAGTAATGAAAAAACTACCATTAATTATAGATGAAGGTCAGGAACAATCAGTATGGCATTAGATTTATGAAAGGCTTTACCTCAGGCAAACAACTAGCATTATTTGAAAACTACAATCAAAGCAATTCAAGAAAGGTAATAGTGAAGACTTCCACAAAACGTTCCAAGATCCTGACCAGTGAAGAATCCTGCCCAGATACAAAAGAACATACACATTCGCTATGTTCAGTGTGCACAACTTTGTGTCTCATTAATATTCTCTGTCATGTTGCACTGACTCTTATACACAATGCTTATTACAGATGGAAGCAATAACAACCAGAATAAACTGACACCCTAACTTTTAACCTCTGTTACAAAAAGTGTCTCTGTAAGACAGCTATGAACACAGAAGAGACACTCAGGACAAACAAATCAAAGCTCTGCAGGCCAGAAATAAACAACCATGCCCAGCTCAGACCAACAAAAACCAACAAAACCATTTCCTCATAGTAGGAAATAGTGTTGGATAAATATTCTCAGACAGTATTTCAAAGTCACTCTCTTCCCTGTCCCAGGGGAAACAGGGGCCAAAGACAGAAGCTACCTGATCATACACAAACTGATAGGCAGTCAAAGGAAGAAAAAGCAATCATTAACATGAAAAATTCTCAACCTGAACATATCAGGTTCTTATTCTTTATGAGTGTCAGGACACAATGTTCAAGTTCTCTGAGTTCTACACAGACCAGACCTTGCTACTCCAGGTAAGATACAAACAGAGGGTCTGGCAAATCTGTAAAATACAATTTGCCAAGACCACGGATGTTTTGGCCTTGAAGTTCAGTCCAAAGCTACTGCTGGGTCTAGAAGTGTATTGTCAGTCTGACGATATCTGACGATATCTGATGATAAATATCTGATATATTTATCATATAAATCCCCTTCTCCTGTGCTTCATGGCACAAAAATGCAATAAAATCCTAGAGAAAAACTGAGACCATTTAGAAACAGCATAACGTGTTTTCAGCACACTTTAAGAAAGGTGTTTCTTCAGCATGAGATCTAACACCAGAGAAGTGACTGTATCTCACTTCATTAGGGGAAAACATCTGTATAGCAGTACATTATAAAACATAGCAATTTCCATTTGAAAATCTTGCTTAGATGGTCTTGCATAATGTGTGATCCAAAGTTTTCCTAATAATGTTAAGTGACTATTTTTTCACCACACAAAAATGTCCAGAGCTGTCACTCTATAACTGTTACTAAATCTCCTATTTTTAATTCTTTACAATTCTCACATTTGTTGTAAAATACTTCATCACATATATCAACCTAATTACACTTACGTTTCTCAACTCTTGAGAACTTTAACCACTCTGAAAAAACATGAATGTAGGCAGTGCATATAAAATGATGCTTCCCTAGAATGATGTGCATACAGTATTCAATTTCTGTGTAAGGAATTTTAGCAAACACACTTTTTAAAAAAATTCTACTTACACTGGGATGTTTTCATAGGCATCTTCAAAGTTTTCCTGCAAAATAAAAAAAAATTTCAATCTAATGTGCATGTGTTTTGTAACACAGCAGAAATTTACCATTAGCAGATAGCACTTACTTCTGCAACATACAGTAATTATCAGAATATTCACAGACTACTGACTATTTGTTAGGCTTTCAGTGCAAATCACTATACAGAGAGATTTCCTATGGGCCTATTACATCAGAGTACAGCTAAATGAAACCAAAGATCTTTTCCTTTTCAGACTCTAAAGTTCCACCATGTAATCACAGAAGGCAATACAGGCTTATGCCTCAGGAGTTTATGCAGCACATGTGATGTATTCAGGATGGACTAGCTGAACAGTACATCTACACATGAAACAAAAACTGTTCTGTGCATATACCTGACATGCAGCTTGGCCAGAGTACATATAAGAAATGTATGGGATGCATGAGAGACAGTGTGTACATACAGCCAGCTCACACATCAAAACTTTTTGTGAACAGCTTAGTCCAGAAATCTAAAAGTTGTTTCTTTCCAACTAGATTCAAAGCTCTTTCAACCTAGATTCAAATTTCAAATTGAAACAAAGGAAAAAAATCCACACATGTAAAAATGAACAGAACAGCTCAGCTCAAAGATCATTTATTTCTGCATCCAGTTTCCAAAATTGGGCTGTAGAAGCATATAGCAAAGACAAATGGGCAAACGGCCCTCCCTCACATATCCCTTCACCTCACACTTTTCAGCCTTTGGCAACTCTGGGAATTCCACGCCTAAATACAGTTGGGCCATCTGGTGATTTTCAGCAGATGTCTGTTCCAAATACCAGTCCAATTTCCTCGATCCCATGTCGACTTTGTTTTATTCATGAGTTATAAAATTAGTAAGGAATTTCATGAGCCTGAAACCCACTTTGTGCAAAATAAGACTTTCTACTTGAATTTGGCTCCAATCACCTTTCTTTAACAATCCCTAGCTTATATATATTCAAAAACAGTAAAGAATCAATTAATACTTGCTCTTTCCTTGCAACTGACAATTTCAAAAACCTTTGTCACATCATCCAACTCATCTCTCTTCCGAGCCAAAGACTGCTGCTTACTCAGTCACTCTTAAAACAGAAACTATTTCCTTCTTGTAACTGTGCTTTCTGCTCCTTCCGTAAGAAAAAGTTGAATCATGATGGAACAGATTTTTTACATATCCCAGGAAGATACCTGAAGGAGACTGACTCCCACTTCCATACAACCCTTTTCAGTTAGCTGTACAGAGTCATAGGATCTCTCCAGAGTCTTCTTTTCTCCAGGATAAACACCCCCAGCTCCCGCAGCCCCTCCTCACAGGACATTTGAGCTCCAGACCCTTCACCAGCTAGTTTCATTGTCCTTCTTTGGACACATTACAGCACCTGTCTGTCTTGGAATGAGGGGTCTAAACCAGAACACAGAATTTCAAGAGTGGCCTCACCAGTGCCAAGTACAGGAGGAACTTAAAAGAACTCGGAAAAAGCCAAGTAAATGATGTCCCTGATATGAGAACTGGAGTTTCAAAATGCTGAATAGAAGCAAAAGGAACTTCCTGAACAGAAACTCTTGTTATTCATGTCTCAGCCCAGACATTTACAGAAGTCACTAGTCTTCTAATAAACTCCTTCTCTAAAGACTAGTTGCCTCCATAAGCCACTTCTGGAGACAAGAGAAGAAATACAGCAGAACAAGCAAAACATGCTTACAACTTTTGGAAATCTATTTCTCCTAAGAGAGCAAATTTGAAAAGCAAAAGTCAAGGTACTTTTAACTGTCAGGTACTTAAAAAAGAACAGTAATGACTGGAAGTTCACATTCAAAAATATCTGTGATGTGAACCTTTTGTAGGCTCTTTCAAATCTTCAAACAAGAGCAGCACCTAGGAAGAATACAGGAAGAAACAGAATGTGCATTCTGTCTAGGAAAATACCTCCTTTGCCTTGTGGCTTCTGAATTTTGATCCTTGTCATTCACACTGGTCAAATGGCTGTCCAAACATTTAAAAGGATGAAGTACAACCTTAGTGCTTTTCCCCAAACACCAAGCATAGGGAATAGTCACAGCCTTTCAAGAGATTCCCCATGGGAGCTAAAAACAACATCACTGAAGGTGGTCTCTATGCTAAACAAAACAAGAAAAAAAACCAAAAACTCAATCCATAGACTTTTCCTTAAATTCCCCATGTCTTCCTACTCCCACTGCATGCAAAATAGGTATTATAAAATATTCAAATTGATATCTTGGTCCCATTTCCACAGACTCACACAAATTTGCAGTTGACTCTACAGACTCTCAGAGATTCCCTATGTATAGACAAAAGCTGGAGGCACTAGAAGTGAAGCCCAGCTGTTCTCTACTCCATTCCATGCCCGTTACAACAAAAGTGACATCATCCTAAGGTGTAAAGAAAAGGACTGCAACAGAGGTACCTAGAATAGCTCCTCCCTGATCACATTCTAGGACTGACCACATTCCTACCAAGATATAAACAGTTTTAAAAGTACCCAGAACATACCCACTTTCTTCCTAATAGTCTGGCAAAATCTGCTTGTAAATTAAGCCTGTTCAACAAAAAAATTCAGTGAAGTCTTACATAAAATACACAACATCTTAAAGACCTAAAGCCATATTTAATACACAAATGTCTACAGGTATGTATATAATATATGTCGATATAAAAAATAAAATCAAGTGATTGACAAAGTTTGTCTATTCTTCAGAGTACAGAAGGAGCCCAAAAACATGGACAGCCACATTCTTGTGCATTCAGTTAAAGCCTACAAAGTTTCCATTTTCAAGTGCTCATTCCAACACTGCAAGTTCCAGCTGACACAGCTGAAAAGCCACAACAGTTTCCAGAGGTGCTCGTTCATTCTGGTCTACAGTAAAGCAGACTACTTAATGCAAGGGAAGTGTTTTTACTCAGCACCAGTGAAGGGCATTGTCAGGCACTAGCCATGACAAGTTCCTTCAAGACTAAATGTGACCTCCACACTTTAGCACAGTTGGCATAGAACACCCCTTCCATTATTCACATGGTGGTACAGACTGAAGTGGATACAGTCCTTCAGTCACTTTTTTTGCCTGATCCAGGTCTGCCCTGCAGGTCCCAAAGGTCCTGCTCCAGTATGTCCTTGCTATAATAGTATCCTGTCCACGGGACATGCATACAGCAGAAATCTTCAGGAAATATGAACTGTAGTTAAATACACAAAAAGAACAACAAAGCCTTTTTTCAGACATTCTACTCAGAAAAATAAATATATGAACATGTAAGGCAGTACCAAGAGAAAGAGTTTAACAACTGTGACTCTCAGTACAATGCTGGTTAATGCTGCAGTCCACAGATTTTTAGTGCAGAGTACACAGCAGATTTTCCGGAGTACACATCAGTCCAAGAATTTAAAACACATAAATATACATAAAGCTGCCACTAGATGGCATGACAGAAACTGACTCAGACTTCTGCAGGTTTCAGAAAATCATTAACACAAGATTTAACAAAGTACTGCTGTCTCAAAACTATGTATCTTGAAGTGCAGCCTTTTTGTTGTTGTTGTTGTTGATAACTGCATTATTTCTTTAAATCTTTATGATGTATCCTTTTCAAGATGCAAGCAGACTTAATACCAATTAAGTTTACATAACTTAGAGATACTAATCTTTTGTGAAGCAAAGAAAGTCAAAGTCAGATAGAGACATAAATGGACACATTGTACTAACTGAAAAACTGAAGATTTCCTGTCCTCTAGTCATGAGAGCAGAAACCACTCACAGCAGACACTTCACCTTTCAAGCCTCACAAAAGCAGCATGTAAGGGAGACCTCAGCTCCTGCTGCTACAGCTTCAACTAATATAGGACAACTATCAGTATCTACACCTTTTTCTAATGCACTGGTAAAACTTCTTGCCCTGCTTATTAGAGAGATCCTACTATCAAATGTGAATTCTACTTTCTTCCACATTCATCATAAATTAACTCTAATGAAATCTCAGACTATATCCTGTAAGGCTTAAATTGTTCTTTTAAATTCACTAACTGTTTTGTCAAGCTAAACACTGCTCTTTTGTTTAAGCACTGCTCTTTTACAAGTGAAGCAGGCCAACATGATCGATCTAAATTATTCCTTTAAAATCCAGATTTATGACAAGATATGACTGCCAAGTAGGGTATGAAGCATCTAGATTCTCCCCACTGAAAACAACATGACTTCAGAAAACTAAATCCAATAGTATCTAGATACACCAGCCACAATTTGGAGTCCATACTGACTGGGCAAAAGAAGAAAATTCTCACTGAAAGCATTATCTTAAAAAAATATAAACTTAACGTATTACGTATGAGTAAGGGTCCTTATAAATTCAACAGACTAATGAGAAAATAATAGTGAAAAAATTCTACCCACAATTTAATGCTACTGCTATACCACATTACTTGTCCTTGTCATAGCTTTATTTTGTCAGTATTAAACAAACAATTCTACAATGACTTGAAAAACCATAGACTTAATAGTAAGACCGTCGTTGGGAAGCCTGCATATTAAGACATTGTAAAGCACAGGGATCTAAGTTGGTGACTGGATTCTGCATGAAGAGAAAAAAGGCTTTACTGAGAGATCTAAAATTTCTCATCTGAAAAGAAGGGATAACACTGAGCACCCAGGCTTGTGCAACTCTGAAATAAATAAATAATCAATGTCTCTCTTGTGTAATTATTAGCTTGCTGAACATCAGTTAATGAAACTGATTTTTGTGGACAACAATCTGAAACATCAAATATCAAAAATCACTACTTCACAAAAAAGAATGATGGAGATGAACAATAGATCAACTCACATGTCTTAAATTATGAAAGTTTAGCTTGTAATACTGCTCACTCCAAAACAAATACATTCAGCTAAGAAAACTGGGTTTGATTCATCTGCAGTTAGGAGAAGTAGGGTAACACACCTACACACATCTACAAACTGCAGACAGTACCTGCATGAGCTAAAAAAAGAAAAGCAGTTCTGAGAACTTGACTTAGGAAACATAATCTGTTATGGACACCTTTCCTGCATACTAACAATCAGATGACAGTGTCACATAAGGATGGAATTCAGCTGTTGCTTAAATGGGCAGTTGCATGAGAAAACACTGCTTAGGACTGCATATTTTTCCATATGTCAAGAAAGAAAAATACCCATTACAGCAGGACCCAAAAGCTAATTTGTCACATATCTTCAGCTAATTGAAAAAGTGTTGATGTAAAGAATAAGTATTTTGATGAGACAAATGAAATTTGGATTTCATCTCAAAAATATAAGATGTTTTTCACTTCCTAGTATTTCTCTAGAACTGACAATACTTCATATTATAAAGCACTTAATAATCATAACTTTTTAGCTGCTGCTACATTAGACTTCATAGTAATTTCTTACAGAAAAGAGCAGTCTACTCTACAAACCAGCAGAAAAGTATCATGGAAGTAAAACTACATCTTTATGTTTACCATTAAAAAAAACCCTCCAAACACAGGAGAAAAACATCATTTCAATGTTGTCTTGGCAGAGAAACAAACTGAGGGAATAGAGGAAGGAAGAGATATCTCCAACTCTTCATTCTGTCACCTACACATGCTTTATTTGACACTTTGACACCAGATCCTGGTATTAACAATTGATAGCCTAGGAACAGAAACACATGAATAACACTCAGTTCAAAGGGGAAGGAGATGATGAAGCTGTTACAAAACAGGAAAATTATTTCCCCTTGCCAGAGACAGAAATAGCCTTGAGGCAGCAAGTATGGAATGGAAATGCACAAGTTCTGTTCTACACAGTACAACCAATTCTCATATGAAAAGTAAAAAGTGAAATTCATTTCTCTAGAAGAAAAAATGCACATATTTTTGTGCTTACTTATAATTTTGGACTTATTGGTTTGAACTATAAACATAACCCAGCTGCTTTTTAAAAATTCTCAAGATTATTTGCCTAAAATGCCAGTGTTTTTCCAGAGAGCTGAGTGGACAGACAGTGGAGGAGCTGTGTTTTCCACTGTAGATCTGCTGAAGAACTTCGGCAGTCAGAAGCCAAAGATCAAGCTTGGTAATTCAGACTTACTTATTCATTCTCATCTAAATAGAACATTCCACATTCAAGACATGGTTGGAGGTCATGCTTTAACAAAGGAAAAAAACACACATAACCAACTAAAACCAAACAACAAAAACAAAACGACAAATACCACAACCCCAGAAACACACCCACACACCAAGAAAAAATTAGAAATTGGTAAGGTAAAGCTCACTTTTGCTAGAAGTTAGGTTAACTAAAGAGCTGATGAACAATTAGAAATTAAAACAAATTTCAGCATCATTTAGTTCAGAAATTAGATGTGAGTAACCACAAGAACAAAGGTTTCTCCATTACAGTCTGGAAAGCAGTGGCCTTTGGATGTTGCTGGTCACCCAAAAATTTCCAGAAGATACAAGAAAATCGAGTGTTTAAAAAAAAAAAATCTATCCTCCATTTTTTACAGAGAACAGAAATTTGCAATGAAAGCAACTGCTATATTTAAGAGCGGCTGATCAACATGTTATAGAAAGTGGACAATTCCTACTCTGCCTTCAGCTGCAAGGAAGACAGACAATTCTTAGACAGCCATACTGTATAAACCAGGACAGGGCCAAGAACAAACCTCAACCAAAGGACCTGCAGTCAGATGTCGTCGGTCAGGCTGGTTGCATACCACAGGCAGCCTCAAGATGAAGGTTTTTCTGAACCTACTTGTAAAGCTGGGGAACAAGGCAGTCACAGTTTAATAAACTGACATCAATCTCACTGACTCTGAACAACTGAATGAGCTTCTACTGTTTTAAACAACACCTCTCCCTCATGACTGAAAAGAGGAAATCAGCAGATTCAGTTACACACTCACCAAGTAAAGCATCATGACTACTTTACTTTAATTGACATACAAATGGCTGCTGTCAACAGTTATCCATGTTCAGATTCATATCCAGCATGCTGCACATAAAAGCAGAATACAGTTTCAGTTAAATCTGGCTAAATACCAACACAGCTTTCCTTACTGTTTATAGCAGCACCTTCTTGCCATTTGACCTGCAGTTGTTTCTGCACAGAAAGCACTTCTAAGAGGCAGAAGAATAGGGTAGCAGCATAGAACTTCACTGCTGCAATAAAGCTTTGATCTTCCTAATTCATCTTTCCTGTCCGTCTCACACAAACCCGCTCAGTCATCCCCAAAAGTAAGGGAGTGTCATGTAGTTTCTATTAGTTTGAAAGTGGCACCAGAAAAAAACAAACCAAAATGCAACATAAGAAACAAACCACATATTCAACCAAGAGTTCAACATTCAATACCTTTGTACCAAAGTGCACTCCTCACTGAAAATCTCTACAAATATCACATGTCTCGCTATTCTGGTCACTTCATTAGACAAAACTGATTGCCAAGGAATCCTAAACTTAAAGGCAAGTGCAAACAGACACCTTGTCTGGATATATCTTCCTTTTCCTATTGTAAGAAGAGAGATTTGAGAAGAATGTGAAGGCAACTAAGGAGCCTGAGAAGATAGAACACATAAGCATTCTTCTCAAAACAGATACTAAACAAAGGGAAACACTAAGTTTGTGTTTCCTAGCCACAGGAAAGATTATTCAACCAAATTAATTCTTCTTGTAGCAGACAAGCCTCTAAGTATTGCAAGAGTTTTGTGCCAATCTCATTAGTTTTTGTAAAAACTTGTACCATCACTCAATCATTTCACTGAAATTGCACAAAACCTCAACCTGGAAAGAATTTTAGGATTTATTATTATTTATTATGTTCATAAACTTAGCAAGATCTCTGCTATATCCTTCTAGTCCTAATAATTCCAACACCATAACCATCAAGTACTAGGTACATCTCTATTTTCCAGGACACTGGACATAAACATGGATGAGATATCACTGCTGAAAGACCAATCTGATAAAGACATTCCTACTTTTAGCCACAGAGCTTAACAATAAAACTTTAGTAAACTTCTGTCAGCTTCCAAATAAGACTATTCAGTTATTATTTGTCATTCAGTATGAGACATAGACACAACAGAATTTCAGAGACAGGAATAGACGGAGGGTACTGTCAGACACTAAATGAAGGTAAAGCAAGCGTTTTCTCTCTTAATTTATTGTATGCAGTCAAGGCATGAGCAACTTGAAAGTCACTAGCCACACTGCAACTCAAACCAAAAACCTTGGTCTTTCCTAGTCTAGCAAGATTAATATTTCCCAGCCAGTGACTTACCATCTATTTGAGTTCAGAACTGACTATCTCTCATCAAGTTTAACTTTCCATGAGTGGGTAACATTCACAGAAACTTCAGCTCAGTTTAGTCAATGGATCACTTACACAGTCTGCTGATAACAAAATATTATCACTTCAAGAGATAGGATATCCGTAGATAAGAAGCCAAGATACTTTTTGCCCTCACTTGAGCCAACACAACCTACCAAATAAAGTAAAACTTACATGAAGAGGAAAGAAAAATGCAGTTGGAAGATCCATTTAACAAACATCAGGAACCAAAGCTCTTCTTGGAGCTGGAGTATCATGCTTCCTGTCTCACAAGGGTAAGTCTATTTAGTAGTCTAATTTAACCTTCCTACCTTCATTCCCATATTTCAGTGTTTGTGATGTGACTGATGAGGCAGAACCTGACAGTTTTTAGTTACACATATCTCACACATATCAGGATGGATCAAACACAAAGACATAGTGAAAGTCAAGCTGCAGTTACAAATTAAGAGACAGTTTTGAATCAACATAAGAAATGGATACAGTGAAGTCTACTTCTCAGTGAAGTAAAATATAGATAGCTAAGAGGAAGAGTGCATTGTGTTGTCCTGGACTTTACTAAGCAATTTCATACAAAGATGTTTGATACTTACTGCTTCCACTAAGTATCTAAAGCCACCCAGAAAAACCCTAACTATGGTTCACCATGCACTTAATATAGACCTATCCACACAAAAGCCAATTACAGCTTCTTTAGAGGGATATTTTGACAGTGTTCCAAAATGCTTATCAACTACAATGTAATCAACAACCCTAAGTAAGTCTCGTTAAGGACACATTACCTTGCAACTGGTAATATTAATACTTTCCAGAGATGACGCCAAACTGGGGAACAGAACAGGTTTACCTCATATTAAAAATTATTTCCCTATAATTAATAAAGGCCGGCTTTGCCTATGACTAATAAAAAAAGATGAAAGGGGCATTAAAATGAGCATCTTGGGTTTTAACCTTCTCCTGTCTTCCTCAGGTTAAATATCCTCTTGACTATACAAGCGGTTATTTGTTTGTAAAGAATGTAACAGCAGTTGTTGTATATTCAGCACCACAAGGTTCCATGTTACAGTGAAAAGTAGGTGATTTTTCTTACCTGGTTCACTTCCTTTAAAAGAAGATCTTGCTGCAGTAACAGTAATTCCAACAACCCTATTTTTGAAAACATTTTTCTTACTTCAGAACTTCAAAGTCTCTATATTTTCTGATCCATTAGCAGTACTAACTGCAGTAAGAGACCTTTAGAAGTCAACATTATCTAGAGTTAAAAGTGGCTGTAATACAGGATTAAAGCAATGACTTTTGTCCAGAGCACAGCTTGTTATCTCTGTGCAAGACCACCTTCCATCTCTTCTGGAAACCACTTTATTTATTTTCATTAACAGAAAAGCATTGTCTCAAGGTTGTGGCAACTTAACTTCATTACTAGTATAAAATTACCTAATTATTGACTGATTTATACATGTGTTCTAGAGAGTTCATTCTTTCCACCAGAAAAAAAAGCCAGACAAACACCTAACACAGAAATACAGTGTCACATTCAGACCAAGTGTCACATTAAATTACACTAAGCAGAATCAGATCTTGACTTAACCAGCCAGTAAGCTAAAGTGTTAGTTCTTCTGGGCTCTTTACAAGCAAACACAAAAAGAACACATTCTCACTTGAAGCTACAATAATTCTTACCAAGAAAAAGAAAACAGAAAAACCCTTATAGTAACAAAAAGATTTCATTAACAAAGTAAGAGTAAGCCTATTAATGCCCCCCTAAATTTTTGTAATGTGTCAAGTGTCTGTGAAAGTCTACAGCTTTCCCTCTTCAGTCAAAACTCCCCCAATGGTATTTCTTCAGGCACTGCAGGACAGCTGCACGATCCAGAAGAAAGACACCAAAGAGACTACACAGGTGCACTGAAAGCAGCATGTTTCCCAGTCAGAAGCTGTAACATTTGACACACACTGACAGTTGTAGTTCCACCCCCCGGCATGCACACCCCCCATACAGCTTACTGACCTCATGGGGAATCTACAGCCTTTCAAAGTCCTAGCTGGCACATAATAACAAGGACAGGATAAATGCACAGCTGTTACCAGATTTGTCACTCCTTCTACCCAAAGGGTCACTTTACCACAAATGTAAGTTTAGAGTATGTCAGTGCATCTAGGCAACCATTAATGCGCACACACTCCCTCCTCCTCCTCCTGAGTGCCCATGGGCACTCAGAGCACTGGTTCCTCTGCAGCAAGCCCTCACCACAGAGAGTGTCTCTGGCTCTCATGACTCACATTGTGTCAAAGGAAATCCTGCATCACCGCCCAACGGTCCAATCCAAAGCACTGAACCTCCCTGTGCACACTTCTTCCTTCCCCCCGCAGCCAGAGAACAGAAAAAAGCCAAACATGCTACATGAGGCGTAGAGAATGGCTTTTCAATTATGGAAGGAGAAGGATCAGACAATTTTTTCAGGCTGCCAGGAAACTATTTATGTCATAGCTGATCTCTGCCTACCACTGGAATCCTTATCCATTTTCACCACAGCCCAAAGTCATTATATTCTAGGAAGTTTTTATCAGTTTGTGGAAGCTGTTACAAAAGTCTTTCAAATTTCACACAGACTTTTTAATTACTTCTTCAGACCACATAAACACTTACCAAAGGGTAAATATTTTAATGTTAGAAAGATACCATTTTGGCCAAATTCTACAGCTATTAAAGTCTAAGTTCAGTAGCTACCAGAGTTCATCTGCATAAACTGAAGAGACCAACTGCTGTGGTATGATCTACAAAGATACAAACCACAAGACTAATATAGAGTTTAGCTTCTGATCACAGAACTGCTTTATCTCCTCTACAGCAAAGAGCAGACCTAAAACAAAGAAAATGGACTAGACACAAAACTTTCAGTCAAGGACAAGAGGAGCATGTTTCAGAGACAACAGTAAAGGCAAGCTCTATATCCTTGCTTTGCCACCGTAAGATGCAACCTCAGCTTCCCCTTCTTGCACTTTACCTGTCCTCCTAACACCAGAGTTCTTCCACAAATATTAAACACAAAGCAACACGTTATGTGGGTTTAAAAAATGAAAAGAAACTAAGCCAAAATATTAACCACACTGGATGTCAGGTCTTTCAGGGATGTCAGGTGACTTCCTTTCTCTGCTCCAGGGGAAGGACACATACACACAGAAACACTGACAGGAATTCAAGGCAACTGTACAAATGCCATTAGCCAAGACAAACTGTTTTTTGTTGAGAAACTAGCTAACACAGGACCATAAACTACGTCCCATATTGCAACTCAGACTATTCAGAGAAAGCACATAAGCCACTTCTACTGTGCAATCTCTAGTCTTTGTCCCCATGATCATTTTTTTTACAACTCCTTCAGTTGTGCTCACACTCAGCTACCTGTGATGACACCCCTGTAAGCTGGACATCCTGGCTGATTCAACATGAAACCCCTAATGCAAGGCACCATGAGCACAGAGCTGTACAGTCTATCCAGTAACAACTTTCCTTTAGAGACATGAACATCCTCCTCCTCACTCACACACATTACTATTTAAAATTACAAGCACACTTTTTCACTGCTCCTGTGTACAAACTCACAACAAGCACTAAGTGAGAAAGCAGTTAGGAGTTAGTTCCATGGTGGAACTCTGAACTACAGAAGAGAATAAATACGGAGCATGATTTCCAGGAAGACTGTCCTACCTGGGACCTGATCTGTGACACTGGTATGACCCTATATTTCTGTTTCCAGTTCACAAAAAAAGAACAAAGATAGGAAAACCTGCATTTGGTTTGCACTTCCACTCCAAACACATAACTTAATAAACTCAGCAGCTAAAAATCCCACTATTCGCATTAAGTAAAATAGAGTTCTAAACAGCCTACCATATTTTTTTAACTTGAGATTTTTTTAACTTAAGATTTCTTTGGTGTCACTTGCTGAGAAATATGCTCACTGTGAAGCTCAACTATACAACTTCAGCCATCCCTTCAACTTGGCATGACTTGAAATTACATAGTTCACACTGAGCAGCAGATACAGCACTTTGGCTAAGCATCGAACCAAGTTTGCCATCTTCTAGAAGTGAATGGCCATGAGCTGCCCCATACTTTCCAGAGCTATAACCACATATGGCTCTTTAATCCAAATTACATTAAAAGACAGACACTGAGCTGCTACTGACTGTCTCTTTCCCTGGGTTATGAGGACACTTTGCTCAAGCTCAGTAGACCACACCTTAAGAGAGCCAGCTACTTCAGTGGTGTCAAGTAGGACTATATAGGAAGATACGTTTAACTGGATTTCCCAGAGCTGCACATGTTTTTCCTGCTCAGATTCTCCATCCAGACACAGCACAGATTTAAATATTCTTAACACCATGCTTAAACCACCGAGTCTTATCCTAAAGTTCTTCTTCTTGTCCAAACCACACACTTAAATTTAGGTAGACTGCTTTGTCTCCAAAGTTTAGCTACTAAGCTTTTCACACTTCCCTTGACAAGAAACATAGTAATTAATATTTTAAGATTACATCTTTCTATCATCCATTAACAATAATATAATATTTAGATTAAAATGGCTCAAACACCACTGCTCTCCCTCAATGCAGTTAACAGCATTACTTTTCAAAATATGTTTCTTACTGGGAAGAGCCAAAAAAGCTGTACCTCAGGAAGTATTCAGTTATGTTACAGTTTATCAAAAAAGTCAAAAAGCAGTCAAGCTTCACAATGCACATTATATATGACTTTTCTCAAAGTCATTATTTTTAACTGCTTTTGCAACAAATTACTGTTTCCCTGAATTAAAGTAGGAGGGTTTTGCAGAAAATGTGGAATACTCCAGTTTTTGCATGTTTCTTCAGTTCCTTCTAGCCAGTTGAGCTAGAAGAACCTTGAAGATCTGTTTAAGATGCCTCACTCTGCTGGTTTTGCCTGGAGTAGAGTTAATTTCCTTCATGGTGGCTGGTATAGGGCTGTGATTTGGGTTTGTGCTGAACACAGAGTTGATAATAGAGAGATGTTTTCGTTATTGCTGAACAGGGCTTGCACACAGCCAAGGCCTTTTCTGCTTCTTGTACTGCCACACTGGGGAGGAAGTTGGGGGGGCACGGGAATCTGGGAGGAGACACAGCAGGGGCAGGTGACCCAAACTGAGCAGAGGGATATTCCAGATGATATGGCATCATGTCCATCACACCAACTGGGGGAGAAGAAGAAGAAAGAAGAGGACTGTATGGAGTGATGGCATTTGTCTTCCCAAGTCACTGTCAACTGTGACGGAAGCCTGCTCTCCTGAAGATGGCTGAACACCTGCCTGCCCATGGGAAGCACTGAATTAATTCCTTATTTTGCCTAGCTTGTGTGTACAGCTTTTGCTTTCCCTATTAAACTGCCTTTATCTCAACCCACTAGCTCTCTACCTTTTACCCTTCTGTTTCTCTCCCCAGTCCCACTGGTGGGGGAGTGAACAAGCAGCTACATGGGCTGTTGGCTGGATTTAAACCATGATACGCACCTAAAAAGAGATGGATTTACCAAATCCTCAACTGGTAATTCTACTTCTCCACCATACTTCCAGTTGCAAGCTCAGGTTTTGCCACAGGACCTTAGTGTAGCCATTTAACCATAAATTACTATAAATACTAAAGGGAAAAAAAGAAGAAAACTTTTAAGTGTTTTCCACCCCTGGAAACTTAGTAAGCTTGCAGAAAAGGAAAAAAATACAAAAATTAAAAAAAACCCATGACACTAACATGCAGTTATTAAGTTTACCTAGCTGCTTCACTGGATTTGGTAACAGTAGTCCTAAGGGAGAGAACCCAGATAAAACATCTTCATCCTAGTCCAATATTTCTTGGTGAAAATAAAAGCCAGTGTGATGTACTCTATAATCACACTTTGCTCAACTAAAGATAAAAGGAATATTTCTTTCTTCTGGCCGCCCACTACTAGTTACAGACAAGTATTCCTACTCACCTACTCAACACTACACTTTTTAGAAGAACCAGTGCTGCCAAGAGGTGCCGGACACACAGACTACTATCTTCAGAAACAGGTTTTACACAAACATACTCTCTGTTTGGATGACAGACTGTCCTTGTACACCCTCCAATAAGAGGATTTCTGGAGAACAAGAGTGTGTGCGAGGTTAACTTCTGGGGATGACATGAAATCAAAGCAGTGCTGTACACCCAAACACTGGCTTGCAAAAGTTTATATACCACTCTATTGCAAAGTGAATGCATAAGCGAACTGGAGTAAAAATAAGATACACTCACTGCACCATAACAAAAAGTAGAGCTGCTACTAAGATTAGATTATCTTGCCTTAGTATCTGGTAACAGCATTACTTCCTTACTTCAGAATAAGATGACAGGTCAATCTTTACTTGCTTGATAAGAAAACTTTACAGTTAGCATTTGGTGTTGGAGCGTAAGTCCGCAGGTCTGTGATATTTACTTACTGTTGACATAGCAGAAACCTTTTTTTAAACCTGAGAGGGCTTAGAAAAGCAGAAGGAATTTTTAGCTCTCACACAAAAATTCTCACATTTTTGACTACTTAAGCAGACATTTGACCAGCTGTGGCACACAGGTCTTGGCCATGTCCAGGCTCTAATCAGAAAACACATCAACGGCAGCATGTATCCAACTCTCAGACTGCTTCTCAAGCCTTCAGCTGCACAGTTTTGCTTCTTTTTCAAAATGAGCGTCTTGATCCATCATTTCTGTTACCTCTAATATAATACTGTTCCTATTAATCCAGAAGAAACAGCATGTGTTAAAATTATTGCCGACCAGATGGGTGTGCTGGGCTGTATTCCTGCCAGCCTGACACCAAGCAACTGTGAACTTATCTCCATCTCCTGTGCTCCTGTGTCACACAGAAAAAGAAAGCCATGCCAGCTGCAATAGCAGAGAAAGTTTCAAATAAGTCCTTATGGTTAGGCAACCTATAGGAGATTTACTTAAGACAGGAGGCATAAGATCAGACATGCCTATCACCTACTCCCATGTTGAGTCATCCTGGTCCACACTAAGTAATGCACGGTCTGCCAAGAAGTAACTAAGTTCCTTTTCTATTTCAACACAAAAAGGGGCCCAGTAAGAACCTTTATCCAAGCCAAGGAATTAACTTCTAGCAGTTTCAACAAGTTCATCAAGTCTAAAGGTTTTTCCAAGCATATTGGTGCCAACATGTCACCAAAAGAAGAACAAACATTTGCAGAACCAAATGTGTTTCTACAAAGTCATAACTCTCACATAAATTGACTGACACTGCAAGAAGCAATCCATCCCCCTTTAAGCTTATATATGAAACAGAACTGTCTTTCCATATAGGTTGTGGAAGAAACAGAACTTTCTTTCTAGAGCTATGGATGGCTCAACCCTGGCAGCGTTCAAGGCTACTTACAATTGGACAAGGCCTTGAGCAACATGCTCTAGTGGGAGGTGTCCCTGCCCTGGGAAGGGGAGTTGGGTCTAGATGATCTTTCATGTCCCTTCCAACCCCCTAATATTCCGTGATTCTACAGTGGCTGGCAAGCTTTTAGCTACCATTACCAAGACAATTATACAATTTACAGATGTAATGACAGTAACTTCCACTGCTCCAAGAAAAGGCTACATTAAAAGATACTGGATGCTACTTCCCACAGTGGAATAGAAGCAGTTAAATATACAAAGAATACCCAAAACC
The DNA here is from genome assembly GCA_013399225.1 of Rhipidura dahli. Classification (NCBI taxonomy): domain Eukaryota; kingdom Metazoa; phylum Chordata; class Aves; order Passeriformes; family Rhipiduridae; genus Rhipidura; species Rhipidura dahli. The sequence goes on from VXAC01002174.1 coordinate 192,979, forward strand.
TTAAGAAAAAAAGCTAACTCTTCCTTTCGGTTATACCATTTTCCATTCATATACAAGTATCACCACCTCATACCCCTCCTCCAAAAAAAACCCAACAAAAACCAAACTAAACCTCAGAAAAGAGAAGTAAAAGCACATTTACTTCTCTTTTCAAATTCACTTCACAGATGCATAGCTTTTCCAGTTTATGGCAGCTCTGCCTCACTAAGAGGCATATGGTGCTCTCTACAACGACCCCACCTTTTCCCATACCTTCTCCACCTTTTATGTCTTGCTCTGAGAAGGAACAGCTCAAAGGTTAGTAATAGTGAATATTAAATAAGAACATTTAATTGGAACACTCCATACTCCTTTTTCCTTCCAGAAAATCAATAAAGACTTGGGTTTTTTTATGTATCCAGCTTTCAAATTTGGTAAAAGTCAACCAAGGAACTCAAATGCATGACTCTAAGAAGCCAAATGAGAAATGGAAAAACACAAAAAATAAAAGCAAATCATCTCAGAACAACATGGGTAATATAAAATTGTAGTACATGTCCTTACTTTGGAGAGTAGTCACAAGGAAAGATGGTACCTTTCAACAGGTACAACTGTAAGTAAAGTTTTATTTGAACTTAAGAACCTCAGAATCTTGGAAGGAGAGACAGCAACCAGATTTTATTTAATAAAAAAGAAATTACTAGTCATGTTTAGTTTTCCATTTGTGCTGCTGAAATAGAATGGTCCTCATGTTACACGCAGATGTGCTCTGACAGTAGGAAAGATCAACACAGAACCAGGAAAAACAGATGAGCCATGTGCCAAAGCACAACACCCTGGAAAAAGCAAACAAGAGGAGTACAAATTTTATTATTCAGTTGAACAAAGTCTACTTCTCAAAGAAACAAAACCATACAAGTCAGATGGAGATGTTAAAAAAAAAAATTATCCCTCAAGGGAGGAAGCATCCCCAGTACTGCTTCCCAACTCTGTATTTCCAACACATTCTTCAGTTTTTAAGGTGAAAAAGGCACCACAGTAGCTCGCTTTCAGTTTCTCTAAGTCTCTGTGGAAATGCAGCCACCACTGTCTCTCACCAGAGACTCTTCTTCCAGGCTGAAATTACCGAAGAAAACTCGTGAAGAATCCTCAGCATAAACATGAGAGAGAAAATACCCAGCGCTGCACAGTTCTACAATTTATTCTAAAGTGCATTATTATATTCAGCTACTGATGGAAAGAAGCATATAACTAGCAAGTTCTTTCATTGTAAATTCAGCAGCTGCTGCAGCAGTGGATTAAACCCTTGAGTACTTAAACCAAGTACTAACCGGGTTTTGAATTAGAGACGATGCTGGTTTCATTTGAAATTAGCTCTGAAGATCAAGTGTCCAGGCTGGTAAAGCCAGCCTATACAGTGCTTATCCCTGCTTGGGCAGTTCAAGAGAGTACAACATGCATCCTAAGACCTTTACTACTTCTATTTTCCTTAATAGCTTAGTTTAGAGGAGAGGCACAGATTAGCTGAAATGGCCAAGCTGTCCTTAATAAGAGCCTGTCACAGCCTGCACCCACAACTAAGCCGGCAACTAAATACACGCAGATGCTCTCTCACCTCGCCACACTTCACATCCCCCACCCCATGCCTCTGGCAGGGCTGTGTTTCAACACCACGGCAGTCAGCTCCAGGTGCATCTGACACCTCTCCAAGTGAAAGCAAACTGTGGCCTACACTCTGCTGCCAAACGGATTGAGAAAAATGCATTAGCAGTATCAGTTGTGCACCACTTGGCTGCCTTTGACTCCAGCTGTTACTGAAGTTCCAGCATGTCCAGTATGGCAGTACTTCAGTCAGCCACAAGAGTCTACGGTCAATCTCCACTCTCCCTCAGACTCAACTGCCCAGGTGGTGCTATCAGAGGGTGCTCAGGTCCTGCTGATCACTCCTGTGCTCTGGAGTTGACCAGTCAGCTGCTGGGTGAGAATCAGGGTGTCTCTGCTGGTGCTAGGACAGACACCAAAAGCCCACTGGTACCCTTTTGGGCCCCTGAAATGTACTCTCCCGAGGTAGCCTGTGCCAAGGATGTATGGGGCTTACGGGGCCACCATAGTAAGGTGCTTTTGCCACTCATTCCCAGTCAGGCTCACCTCAGCCTCCAACACAGGCAGCTATTGAGATGACCTTATCACTCGAGAAGTACAAATAGGTTCTGACTCTACAGCTTGAATGTGCACTGGTGTCTGCTAGAGCCTTACACACCTATGGGTCTGACATGGTCAGGGTCTAGGCCATCGGATCTACAGATTCCAGTAAACATGGCTGTCCCTCTCCTCCACCTGGCTGGAGCAGAGCCCCTCCACTCCTGGTCACTAGACAGTCCACTTACATCATATAAAGTAAACAGAAATAGAATTTCCTTCCACAGAATTAGGAATAAGACCTTCCACTCTGGTGAACTGACCACTGAAGATGGAAGAAGAAACCTTCCTGGTAAAAAAACCATTTGAGATTGTTTTTCCCTACAACTCTGGTACCAATGCCTCTAAGGCTGAAGACAAGTTTTCTATCCCACCTTCTCATGTCTGCTCTGTGATCCCTCAGATAAAAGCACAGAGCAACCCACCGCGTCTACATTCTACATCCTCTCTCTTGAGCAGAACACTTACTTTTAACAGCAGAGATACTGGGCCATACAGGTGGAGAGTAGGATCCATCTCTTTTTTGTTGCTGGAACCGTTTTTCCCATTTTTCAAGCATTTTTTTCCACAGCAAAGTTCACAGTGACTCAGTAGAACCAGAGCTGGCAAGCCACTCTGCCCACCATCACTGCCTCTTTGTCTCCCCAGCTACCCAGCCTTGTCTCCTTACCACCAATAAACTGGCACACAACGATGGTGCATGGTACACTCCACGCAAATTACCACCACCACATGCATTGGATTTCACCTGGATCTGTGGGTAACTACACATTTTTTTTTGTCATAATAAATCATATTTAGCATGGCTAATTCCCTCAGGTACTGGACATGGTGGTCCCCTTGTCTGGATGACATATCTCCTTTGAAGAGATACCTTTCCTTCACACTTGACAGGAGTCACCTCCAGAGGCTGATTACTTGTGTCCTTTTCCTAACTGCCTTGTTAATGTCCCCTTCTGCAGAAAGCAATCCCAGTTGTTTCCCCACCCTAAAATTCCAGGCTACTAGTCCTGTTATTGCAGCACCAGAACAGGCAGATAACAATGTGGTCATCTGGATGATGGCTGAAGTCTCTTCATATATCCCACAGCTCACTCAGGGACAGGTATTGAATTGTTCTCTCTTCTGTCTTTTTGTTCTGCTCTTGGGATAGCCCTACTTCATCCAGGTTTACTATGAGCTGACTCCTGTGTCCATTTCTTCTTGTTTGTACAAGTGACTGATACTGTAAGGGATATTTCAGCTGAAATGCCTGCCACTGAAGTTGAAGCCTGTCACCTTCGTGTCAGATTTAAAGACCTCCTCTTCCCTCTGAAGGTACTGAGCAGAACTTTCCCCTCATAGAGCCATACTGGCTCTGACTGACACCTGCATTGTCCTTTGGGTGTTTTTCAACAATTCCCAGAATACTCTTCTCTACACTTACCAGTCACTGAAGTAAGACTGAGACTGAGAGGCCTGTAGTTTCCAGGATCACCTTTGTAGTCCCATCTCTTGGGAAAATGTTAGCCAGATTGCAATCAGCTGGGACCTCTCCAGAATTCCAAGACCATTTAAAAAATTATTGAAAGAGATCTTGCAATGAATGACATCAGCCAGCTCTTTTGAGTACTCTTGTCTGAATTCCATCAGGCCCCACAGACTTCTAGAGATCCAGCTAGGGGTTTTTCATTCTCACAGCCATGGTCCTCCTGCTCAGGGTGCTTAGCCCATTTTCAGTGATGACAAGAGAGACAAAGAAAGCATTAAACATCTCAGCCTTGTCTATGTCCCTGTTGGTAAGGTGATCATCCTCATCCTGTAATGGGCCAATGTTATTTTTGCACTGCCTTTTGCTACTGATATATCAAAGAAAAAACCTTTTTTTTTTTTTTTTAATGTTCTGACGGTCACAGCCATCTTTAACTCCAAATGAGCTTTGGCTACACAAAATTTCTACTTACAGTGGGGAGCAGCATCTCTGTATTCCTCCCATGTCACTAACAACAATGAATGCCTTTAAAATTTTATTCTAAGGTGTTCTAGTCAGGTTTGTTATTATCTGAACTCATCATACCTATTTGGCACCAGAAAAAGACGGTCATGGTTTAACAACAGTAAGCAACCAGCAACCACTCATTTGCTCTTCCCTCTTGCCAGTGAGATGGGAGTAAGACTGGGGGAAAAGGTAAAATCCATGGGTAGAGATAAAGACAGTTTAATAGTGAAATGAAATAAAATGAATAATTGTATAGAAAAGGGGAAAGAGGAATAAAACCCAAGAGAAAGAAGGGATGCACACTTATACAATTTCTCACTGCCTGCTGACTGATACCCAGACTGTCCCCAAGCAGTGACTGGCTCCTCCCAGCCGACTCCCCCCAGTTTATATACTGGGCATGATGATGTTCAAGGATATGGAACATACCTTTGGCCAGTTCAGGCCACCTGTCCTGGCCATGCTCCCTCACAGCTTCTCGTGCAACTGCCTGCTGGCATCAAAAGAGACACCGAGAAAGTCCTTGGTTTAGGGTAAGCACTACTTAGCAACAACTAGAAATCATTGTTATTCAAAGGATTCTCACACAAAATCCAGAACACAGCACAGCACCAATTAACTCTATCGCAGCTAAGGTCAGGAGAAAGCCTTAGAGCTAACCACAGCAAGGGTACCAAATCACCTTCCGATCTGTGTACAACCTTTAGTCTGGCTCCCTTTGGCCAAGCAAGAATTCTTTTAGCATTTAAATGCTTCTTGATCATAAACCTTTCTGTCTAGCCACAACCCTCAGATACACAAGGACCCCAGCTGGGTTTGTGGGTTAATTTTTTTTAATTGATAGGGAATCCCCAAGTAACCAATTAAGCTGGCTTTAAGACTTTGAAAAACCAGGGCAGCAAAGAGTGAACTTAATGGGAAGCAGATCTGGCCCGCTATTTTAAGTAATCTTTAGACAGGTGGGGGGGATGGGAAGAGGGTGGATGGGGAGAAGAATTCAAGTTTTGCTTGAAGACTCACCAGTGGCTGGGAATGCTACTTTGCCCTTAACGTTAAGTGTATCTGTCCTGGATTTCCAATCCATTTGAAAGGAATACCGGTATTAATTCTTATACAGGGTGCATTCAGTGTCATATAGTGGTGTAAGTGTCAATGGTATATCATGTTTGAGTTCACAACTGGCCACACCACAGGTGGACACTGATCACACGGCAATCAGGAAACTGCCTTCTAGGAGAGAATGACCACAAACACACTTCAACACCAGGGAAGCAACACTGCACTCTGGAAAATTGTGAGTTTAACAACCATTTATTTTCCCAGATGGCATACCCATAACACTATCTCATTAATTCAGCCTCTTAGGTCTCTGGTTCCTCTTGGTGGGATTTTTTTCCTTTAAATAAAAAACACCAATGGACTAATACATTTGCGTTAGTTTGGTTAAAAAAATCCCAAGATTTATTTACACTTCATACTATTTTCTCCCTGTTCCCACCGGAAAGCCACAGCTGCAGGACAATGAGATATAAATCAGGAAAAAAAAATAAAAAAGATAAACATGGTATCTGGCACTTCCTTGAGCTGCAAGAAGCATAAGGAAAAGCATAAATTTTATTCAGGAACACACTACAGCAGGGGGCAGCTACCTGGTACCTTATGCTTGGACTTTAGAAGAAGGGTTCTTGCTGGTATACGTCCTGTTAAGTAGGAAACAACTTCAATGCTTAGCCTAACACATTCCTCTTCAAAACTACAGGGGTGAAGAAGTATTCACAAGTCCTTGCAAAGCAAAATTCTATGCTAAAAGCTACGTTCATACAGTACTAAGCACGCACACTCAAATCAAGAAGCAGAGCTCCCATCTGCTATATTCTAAGTAAACAGTTTTATTTAGATGCATGTAGCTCTTAAAAAAAAGGCTTATAGTAGTGCTTTACTGCCTCTGTTTCTCAGCATCAGCATTTTTTTTGGTGCAAACACAAAAAAAAAAAGCTAAGACACTTAAAAACAATTACCACATGCACAACAAGCTTACCAGTAAAGAGACTACAGTGAACCTGTAGGCAAAAGTATTACACAGTCTACAGTGGTCTAGACAACTTCTGTTACAAAAGCAGTGACCATCCCCAAGATCAAGGCAATCATCTGCCCTCTCCTCCTGAACTCTGGAATCTGATAAGAAAAATCAAAATACTTTCTCCATTACCACTACAGGTCTGTTTCAGACTCCCAAGAATCAAGCACTAAGCAAATCAAGCACAAGCAAAGAGCATGAGGTCTTTTAGGCTTATACTGAGAAAACTCAACGCTTTTCGTAAAGTATTGCTCAAATAACACCCCTTTCATGTGTTTTTATGCCTACCTTTCCATTTTTTTTATGCCAGCTTCTTTTCCTCAAAAAAGCATTAACACTTAACACCAAACTCAATGAAGCATGTTCTTTCCTACGGTTCACACAGAACAGCTGGGCTACAACAAAGTTGCTGAATACCTGTTATAACAACTCTGGGTTCTGACTATTTGCTTACTGAGAGCTGCAAGAGCTAGTTAGCAACTTTTTTTTCCCTACTTTAGAAAAAAATCTTGGCTTCACAGAGATGACTCTATGATTTTGCAGTGATTCACTCTAGTACACAATGAGATTGTGAAGCATTTCACATCCTCTTCACTGCTGCCACATATAACCTTACAAAACAGAAACTTTCACAGCATGCTCTGAAATACATATATTCCTGTCTTCTAACCAAGAACAAGCTAGTTGCACTTAACTACACAGCACAGCAAGTCCTGCGTAGATATTAGTCAGTTGCCCTGTTGTACAGAACACTGCCACACCTCAGACATCGGGCACTGAATAAAACCCAGCCTATTATGTACTCATTCATAAATTGTCTTCAGCAAAATCTAGGCAGTTGAAGAAGCTGCTGGATGCACACAACACTAAAATCGTTCATTCTAGACCGTGCAGTCAGAAATCAAGTCAATATTCCCACACGCGCATGCCAGGACTGTGATCGACTGTGTTTAAAAGCACGCTTCAGTTAAAATTGCTTCGGTTTGGCACTACCATTCTCAAAAGCTCATCTAGGACAATTATGTACAACCACCAGTTTCCCAGAGGTGCTGTCAAGGAACCCTGCTACTGTGTTCTCCTAGACTGACAAGATAACAAAGGAAATCTTCAGGTTCAAGCGACCGTTTTAAGGGGTATCTGTCTGGGCTGTTTCAAGGACCCTTTATAAAACAAGGGCGAAATTATAAACGCATCTTACATCAACAGCTCGGACCGTCTGCACTTCCCATGCAGAGAAGCTGCCCATGGAAGACCCCGCGCACACGAGGCCCTGTGGGACACCCCGACAGCGGGGCCTCGGCCGCGGCACAGAGCCGGGGGTCGCCGCTGCCGGCGCACCTGTCCCTCGGCCCCGAGCGCGAGCCTGCCCGCCCGCCGCCGGCAGGGACGCACACCGGAGCGGCGGCGCGGCTCGCTCGCACGGATACTGCAGGAACTGCGGTTAAAGAAAAATTTTTTAAAATAANCCGCGGCCCCGCTGCCGGGACAACTTTCCTCAACTCCAGGCGGCGACTTGCCCCCGCGGCGGCCCGGCCTGCCCCTATCCTGTCCGGCCGCCCGCCCATCAGCCCCCACCGCTGAGCAGGTGGGCGACAGGGACGGCCAGTGCAGCGGAGCGCTCGCCCGCATCTCCCCCGCCGCCGCCGCGCCGGTGAGGACGGCCGCTCGCTGCCCGCACGCCCGGAGCCCTTCGGCAGTCGCCCTCCGTTTACCTCCTCGCCGCCGCCACCGCTCTCCTCCGTGCCGTTTCCTACGCTCGCCATA